>SRPZ01000327.1:0-31068 GCA_018360255.1 Claviceps maximensis
TTTTTTTTTTTTTTTTTTTTTTTTTTTTTTTTTTTTTTTTTTTTTTTTTTTTTTTTTTTTTTTTTTTTTTTTTTTTTTTTTTTTTTTTTTTTTTTTTTTTTTTATTTTTTTATTTTTCTATTTTTTTATTTTTTTATTTTTTTATTTTTTTATTTTTCTATTTTTCTATTTTTTTATTTTTCTATTTTAATTATTTTATCTTTGTTATTTTATTCCTTTTAATTATGTCTCTTTTTATTATGACTCTTTTTCCCCCTCTTTTTTCCCCCGGCTTCATCTGTAAGCTCAGCGCAGGACGCCCTCCACGAAACAGCACCTGCGATTTCAGATTCAAAGCTCATGTGACAGACAATACGCCATGTGTCAAACAATCACGCCGTCCGAGAGCGTCGATCGAACCCCACATCGAGACTTGGTCGTCTGGCTCTATCCCTTGGTTGTGAACACCAGAGCGTCTTCCTCTCGAGGAATGTACTGTATACCAGCAAAAGTCAACGGGACAAAGTAGGCTGTAAGACATTGCGGACGTGGATATTGACACTAGGCAAATTGCACAGGATGCTTTGACGTTTTTCTCTTTTCTTCTCTTCTCCCCCTTCTCTTCCTTTCACAAAACCATGACAGGCGAAATAAAGAGTCGTTTACATGTACAAGAACCCCTGTTTTGATGGCGCGCATGACGCAGATTTGGTAAATTGGGGCTTTGTGCAACGCGGTCCAGGTAGCAAAGTCGTCTTCAACAACAGCAGCGTCGGCAACCACAATGCCACGACGACAAAGTGGAGGCGCTTGTTGCGGATAGATGTGAGGTCTTGTCGCTAACAAGTCAGACGGAGCGCTCCCTCCTCGCAGGAGCCGGCCGAGGTTGGTAGATGAACCAAGCTCAACTTGGACGGGCCTATTTTGGAAGGAAATAATGGCTTCCATGGCGGAGACGTACCGGCTCCTACAATGTCTTTCTACCTGCGAATCACTTCGTAGTGGCTTTGAGCCACAGAAGGAATGGTGTGGGGAGGGAGCAACAGCGTCTCGGATACGAGAGCGCTCGTGGCATCATCCTCGTGGCACAAGAAGTACGGTTCAATGCTTCTCCCTAGATGACTGAACTGGCGTCAAAAGGTCGCCGCACGTTGACTCTTTAGCATGCATCATCGCTTGCGTCTCATATGCTGTGCCATGGCTGCTCTCTTTTATTCACAGGCCACGACAAACGGCCCGTGCCACGGATCGATTGATGGACAGACCGCTCGAGCGCGAAATGGCTGGAGGGTTGTGCTCAGGCGGCAGCGGCAGCACCGAACCTCGACGGCCGATCGTCCACGTTGCCGGCATGCCGATGAGATCCAAGCGACAAGGTCACGTCAAGACATTAGACGAAGAGATTCATGGATCCTGCTGAACCGGTAGAGAGGGTGGCCAACAGGTTCGTCCGCGTTCCTCTGTCATGTCAGGATGCGTCCGCTTCAAAAGTATTGGTGGCTTCTTGTCAGTCCATTCGTGATGAATGGCATGGGTCAATATATGGAAGCATTAGTCGGCAGGCAAGCAGCAAATCTCAAAAGAAGCCGGTGCCTTTTTCGTAAAATAAAAATCGCCCAAAAACAAACTCCCTTTTTTGTTTTGACGGAAACAGCATGGCTGTGTACATCAGGGGCGGGCTCATGGAGGCAACGGTGATCCACATGTTGATGAATGAAGGACGAAACCGCGGCTCCATGTTTAATTATCGCGGTAATAAGGAAGATGGAAGAGCTGTCGGTGTGATGATTGACAGGAACTCCCAACTGTAGCCACTGGTTCATGGAGGTTTCTGATACTTAAAAATCGGAAAGAAAACCGCAACATGACGGCCAAGTGACAAGAGCTCGATGCTGAAGCGAACGACTTGGGCACGGAAGGCGCGAAATGATAGGCAGGGAGCCTTTTGCGTGATTCGATTTGAACGGGTGCAGGTCCAGTCCGGCGTTTTGAGCCTTGAACCATCCAAGGTCTGCCTGGGGCTGGTCGAGTCCGGGGGCCACCCATTCTAAATCGGTTCCTGCATTAGCGCTGGGACGGACGAATCAGACCGCAGGACCGGCCACGCCTGAGGAGGCCTCGTGCTTGCTTGCTTTGGTTGCGCCTCTGCCATGTCGTCTGCCCAGACAAGAAAGGGCCCCCCTTAGCCGCTGGTCACCCTTCCTCTTCCTCTTCCAGGCACGACGGCCGGCGCAAACGCGGGTGGGAGGTTCGTGGTGCATGGTCATCGCGATCGCATGACGTTGATGCAAAGGGGGCACGGCACCAAGGGCAAGGTCGCGGGCCAGAGTTCAAAACTTTGTCTGGCAGGGGCAAAAGGGGGCAGGTAGGAGGGGGTTCACTAGTTGCTTGCGAGCGAATACTCGTGTCCAACGTATTACGATGGGCAGGCAAAGGCAAAAAAGGAGCTGGCGGCCAGAGGAAATAGCGGCCAGCCAGGGCCCAACGCGGAGTTCACATACACACGCTCTCACATCACGACGTTGGCCACACTCACTCGGTTTTGCTATGCTCAAATGGACCTGGCTCAATGCGTGTTGGATCCACACAATTACTGGTCAAGGGAAGGAAGGACCGGACAAATCGACCATCCGTCTCGACCTTCACATAGGGAAGCACACAGGCGGGCGAGCAGCATGTGAAGAAAATAGAGGCCGTCCGCGCACAACAGTTTCAGAGCCAGCCCTAATCATCGGGATCAAAAGTATGTAATCTCTGCTTTTTTCATTTGGCCATCCACCAGAGGCACAAGCAGGCCAGTCGAATCAGGATGTCAGGGCTTAGCGGCAGACGAGGAGAGCACGAGCCAGCCAGCGGTCTCGGACATATCCTAGTCCGAACTGGGAGGCAAGCATAAGGGCTTGCACGCTTGAATCATGACCGAGAGATGCAGCCGAGATTGGGAGATTAGGGCTGGTGGACATGACCCCCTGAGCTAGTTATCCAGACATCGTGGCAATACCGGAAATGGCTCCCTCGTGCCCAAGCACGCGGCGTCTAGCGAATGCACTAACAGTTTTGTTAATGGTCCATCTGGAATGTGGTGCAGATGTGGAGGGCTGGCCGCATTGCAATCCATTGGGCGTCGTGGATCCAACGAGAACATGGCTCATCAATGCAGAGGTCAGTAGTGCAGCGGATATTGCAATGCATGTGTCGACTAGCTGCCCGTGAAGAAAGAAAGACTGAAGCATGTGGCTATCTACAAGACATGATACGTAGTACAACTCATGTTGTGCGCTTGCGTGCCTGCTGCCTGCCCTGGTGCGCTGCGGCGGCACTGCGACGACGACAATGCACTGCTGCTGCACCGAGCCAGACAGGATCGGGAAGTCGAACCATTTGCTGCCGCTGGCTGCTGCTGGAAAGGGGGGGGGGGAGGGGGGCGGGCAGTGAAGTTGGATGCAGGGCAGCGGATTTGGCACTGGCAATCATCATCTGCAGGCGGCTGTCTGGTCGCACCAGTGCCGGCGAGCGAATTGATGCCATGCCTCGAATTGTCCTGGCTGGGCTGTCCCACGACCGAACACTCCGTAATCACAGCGGCAGCCCGCCTAGCACCCTCAGAAACCCAGCAAACCCATGCGCACAGGTGGGGGCAGGCCGTGGCATGCCCCACAGCAGAGCGCCGAGACGTCCACTTCGCGACGACGTGGGGCCAACAGTCGACCGTTTACCCCTGGATTAGCGTGATGGGAGCGAGGGGTGGCAAGGGCGAGCATGGCGCTGCGCAATGTCCAATTTCCCGGGGACAGCGTTTCGCTGGTGAAGATCGGGAAGCAAGGAGAGCGGGACAAAGCCAAGGACGGGATAATGAGGCCTGGAGAGAGAGCGAGAGCGAGCGACAGCCAGAGTCAGAGCGCCTCGCAGCACACAACAAACAGCGTGGACTGCCTCGGGACGGTATTAATATCACTCCCCTCCTCCTCTCAACCTCTTCTTTCTTCCTCCTTCCTTCCTCAGCCATCACAAGCCTCTCTCCAATCACCGCTTTTTGACTCATTTCTGACTTCGGTCGTCCATTCTTTCAAGCACTTCTCAGTCCTCGTCACTCTTTCCGCTCCAAGCCAAACCACCCTTCGTTTCTCACGAACCCAAATCAAACCGTCAAGATGCGTTTCTCCGCTGCCGCCGCCGCCGTCATGGCTGGATCTGCCGTCAACGCCGCTGCTGGCGATGCCGTTTCCACCGACTACACCACTCAGCTCATCACCATCACCGCCTGCGACGCCACCGTCACCGACTGCCCGGCCCGCTCCACGCAGGTCAGCACCACCGTGTTGCCTCTGACCACCGAGACCCTCTACAAGACCCGCGTGCACACCATCACCTCGTGCGCCCCTGAGGTGACCGACTGCCCGGCCCACAGCGTCCAGCTGTCCACTGAGACCTTCGGCTACACCAGCACCGTTGTGCCCGTTACCACCACCCCCGCCGGTGTCGCCCCCGTTGGCACCCCCACTGCTCCTGCCGGCGTCCCCAGCGCCCCTGCTGGCAGTGCTCCCGCTGGCAGTGCCCCCGCTGGCAGTGCTCCTGCTGGCACTCCTGCCTCTGACGTCCCTGGCACCCAGGTTGCTCCTCCTGCCACCCAGGCCCCTCCTCCTGCCACCAGCGCCCCTGCTTGCCCCGGCTACGCTGTCACTGCCGTCACCAAGAGCTACACCACCGTGCTCACCTCTGTCGAGTACCACACCGTCGAGGTTCCCTGCGCCACCGCCACCAACCCCCCTGCTCAGGGCACTGGCTACGGCCCCGTCCCCACCACCCCCTCCGGCAACAGCACGTAAGTTGTCCCAGTCTTCCAAGTTTGCATTTCGTCTCTCGCGCACACGCTGACATCTTTCACAGCACCCCTGGTGTTCCTGTCCCCACTGCTGGCGCCGCTACCCTCGCCGGCTCTGCCATCTTCGCCGCCATTGCTGGTGTCGCCGCTTTCATCCTGGCTTAAATATCCTCTCTCGACTAGATAATTACCTAGTTGAAGCTTGACGGGCTACGGCAAATCACATTTCTCACGACAGGCATTTTCTTATATACATATATACTTATTGGCATCTACGTTGGACAAATGTACAGAGTGTAACTTAGATCCGCTGAATACCACTAGCATTTACGGCAAAACATGCGCTTGACGGGGCATTTTTCCCTTTTCTTCTGTATCTAATTTAATTTGTATCGGCGTGGGCGTTCGGGAGAGTGAACGATCTTCCAGTCGTCGGAAAGAAATAGACGCTCTCTTTAGATGTCATGCTTTATTTTGATGAAGGTTCTCTAATTTGATTCATTTCTCTGCCTTCGTGTCATGACCATCGTGATACTCGAAGGAAAAAAAAAGGGGGACAAGGAAACAAGTCTTGTCATAAAACTCCATTTTAGCTGCGACGTCGCCCTCTGTCCTGGAGCTTTTCCTTCCGACGACCATCGCTCCTATTGAGCAAAAGGTAAATTACGTTCCTAGGCACCCACGTCAGCACGTCGTCCAACAATATTTCCTGCTCTCCTCTTCCCTCGATCCTCTAGCCCGAGAACATCTCCTCATCTCGACAAGGGCCCTCCGCCTTGACATGGAGCTGTGCACCATCGCGTCACCTGACTAGCCCGATTCGTGACACCCCCCCCCCCCCCGGCTCTGTACCTATTTTGATCCTTTTTCTTTTCTTTTTTCTTCTCTCGTCCACTTGGTGTTGTCCTCCTCCCTTTTGCTCGATCTCAGATGACACAAGTGGGACAGGGGCTGGTTTCAGTGAGAGACGCATGTTTGCTTGCTCGTCTGTTTCTGCTTCTGGGTTTTCCCTGCATGGACGGCGTTTTGCTAGAATGGACAGAATCTGACGCGTGCGATTCCGGGCGGGACGCACCACAACGATTGAACCAACAGAATGTGGACCAAGGGGGCGGATGACGGGCGGGCGGCATCAGATTGTTTAGCCTTTGTTTACAACGCACAGCGTAAATAAGAGGAAATATTTACATGTATACGCCACATTTGTCTTTGTGAAGACTACCCCCGGATGATTCGGGCGTGGTGGGCTTTCGGTCTCTTCCCTTCATCTATATGTGCCCCTTGAATGGATTCTTCACCGTGCGCCCCCATCATTTAGCAATCGGGCACGTGGCTACGCCGTTAAAAGCTAGCAGGGGTCTCCGCTCGCGTGGTCTGATTGGCTCAAGTCCCCCCCAATTGCATTTCCCCACGAGTAGGAGCGTAAAATCATCCAAGGGGTGCATTGTATGTACATATTGTATGTACAGTATCATGACAGATGCTGTGTGTACGTCCCGTCTGCTCTGCTGGCATGGGCTAAACCAATGTCTGATTCCCCCATCGTGGCTGTGCCCCGACTAGTGCTACCCATTGCAGACAAAAGGGCCTTTTTTTTTTTGGTGCCACGACTCACGCGGCACAAAATGTGCTGCATGTACCTGCATATCGCGCCGGTCTATACTGTACAACATAATTTACCGTCGTCGCCCCCCGTTCCCCGTTCCACTTCTTGGCTGTATTACCTGGGATGGATATCTGGGTTTTCTCCTTTTAGAAACACGGTACGACGTGCACAGAAACTTATTTTTATCAATATACTTGCGGCGAGGGAGAGGGGGCCCCGCGCGCTCGTCGTGCCGCGAGACTCGGGCTGCGCGCTGATTGCTCATTTCAAGCAAGTGAATATGCATGCATGTACCTGCTATGTGCCTGCCGCCACCCTCGATGACAGCCTGGCGCTTTTTTTTTTCTTTTTTCTGAAAATTAGGTGACTACAATGTGGCGTGCTTGTACTTGGCCTTTTTGCGTATCTTCATCGATATCTGCGTCAGCGTCAGTATCAGTGGCAGCGTCTGTGTCAATGCAGTCGTCATCCTGCTCAGGTCTGTCATTTTTGCTCATGGAACTCGATACGCTCGGGCTATTGTGGCGGCTGGCCTGTGCGATTTCCATGCCGTCCCCTACGAAAATTAGACAGATGTCTGGTTTGTTGTGCTTCTCGGGTGGTCGCAATCGCTTGCTGCTGTACTTAGTTGTGTAGTGTGTCGATTTTGTATTTATTATTATCATTATTATTATGAGCTGGCGCCTTCCTAGTTAGGGCGCAATCGTTCCTATTTTTTTCTTCTTTTCTTCTTTTCTTCTTTTTTTTTTTAAAAAAAAAAAAACATCCTTTCCAATCTTGTCTTTTGAATTTCGTAGTTTGAATATTGAATTCTAGCATGTCTCCATCTGTCTTCGTGCATGGCGGCTTTATATAAGCATGGAATCGGCTCCCGTGCGCGAATCCGTCTTCCACGATTGCAATCTGCCGATGCCTTCTTCCCCTGGTATATCTGACTTTAAAATCAGCTGGCAGGCAGCGCAACGGGGCTTTTCCCTTCAAAGGCAGATGCGATCCGGTACTTGTTCAAAGCGTCCGCCTGCATGGCCTGTCGGGCCCTTTCTTGGCGAACGTGTTGAAGATGGTCACTCGCTTCGGCGGACTTCGCCATTCTTCTTTTGTGAATTCTATCGGACAGGTTGTGGACTGTCTATGAGGTACATGCATAGTAGGTAGCATGGTCGCCCAGCGCGACAACGCCCATTCCATTAATGAAAAAGGATGATTTTTTTTTTCTTTGATCACGGCCGCACTGATAGTCATATGGACTTCGTCTGTTCTTTGTCCTGAATGCCGTTGAAAAAAAAAAAAAAAAAAAAAAAAAAAAGTCAATAGCGATGTCGACACCAACCATTCACCCATGAGCTTCAAACCCGATCCACTGATTTGGGTCGGGTTCGGTATTCTCTACAAACCAGGCAGATGGACGGAGATGCTGTGTTTTTTTCCGTCGCTTCTTTAGAAACCTCAATTGAGCATACCTATATTTCCAATTCACTATCCTGCGGCAACGGAGTGATTTGTATTTAGTCCCCCCCCCCCCCCCCCCCCCCGTGTTAAAAAGTATCCAATGCTCGAGAAGTTCATGAATTTTGGCGTTTCGAGTCCCTCTTTCTAATTACTGCTGTTCGAGTCTAGCGTGATGAATTATCGTGGGAAGAAAGAAGAACTGATCTGTGGCTCGAAAGTGGGAGCCATTTCGAGGGAAACAAATAAACAAATAAATAAACAGCCACCACCTTGTCATGCCTCGTAATAAACCCCGATGTCTGCCAAGAAAAAAAAGTCATGTATTCATACAAGTTTTCTTCATGGAGGTATTGTTGTCCATGGCCTACGTGAAGGCTCCTATTTAAAGCACCGTTAAGGAGCCTGGTGGGCCTTTGAGCTGAAAAATGATCGGGCACAAGTCATATATCGCACTAGAACTGACGGGAAAGCTGGTCCTTTCCTGATGCTGATTGCCTCGCCTCGCCTTGAGGAGATGACCCAATCCATTTGATGGCTACATACAAAGAATGGCAGGCCTCGGTGTCGTCGAGAGGCATCGATGTTACTGCCACAGGAAAGGAAAGGGTCTCAGGCCCCAGCCGAGTAAGCAACCGAGTTGCAAATTCATCAGCAATCAATGCCACGATTTGTGCTGCCTCTGGAGAAGAAAGTCTCTTTACTTTACCTATTCAAGAGTCATTTGCAAAGCTTTTCAGAGAACAGCACTTGTTCAAAGTGGGTTCCAGCAAATCTCAAGTCTCGCGGATGTGGCGTGACGTGACGTGGCGTGGCGTGTGGCTGGTGCCGACACTCCGCCTGGTCGCTTCAGCCTCCCACTCGGCATGTCGACAGCTGGCAGCCATCAATGCGCGACGTCACCGATTTTGGTTGCAACAACCTCCAGCTCCAGCTCCGTCTCCGTCTCCGTCTCCGTCTCCGTCTCCATCAAGTTCATTCGCATGTAATGCAATGAGCTGAGCGCCGGCTCTTATTGCAAATCCCTCTTCATTTCATACCGCCTCACCCATCCGCTCCTCATGGTGACAACCCGCCGCGGCGCCAATCTCGGCGTCGACGACGAGACGATGCTCGAGTCGACGCGGCCCATCACGGCCACATCCTCGCCGCCGCGCAACTCGCCCTTCCTCCCCACGCCCACTGAACGATTCATCCTCGCCCTCTTCCCGGCCATCCTCGTCTTTGGCACCATCTTCTCTCTCGTGTCGCCGCAAACACGCTCCGCTCCCTACGACCACACGACACAATCACACTCGCAAGACCCCAACCTCGCACCCAGCTATTTTGCCCGCAAGTCCAACATCTTCAATGTCATCTTCGTCAAGCGCGGCTGGGCTTGGACCACGCTCGGCTTTTACTTTTTTCTCTTGACGCACCCCAGCGGCGGAGCCGGCGGTCTTGACCTGACTCCCCGACGACTGCGGGCCGTTCTTCGCTGGGCGGCCGTGACGGGCTGGTGGTTTCTCGTGACGCAGTGGTTCTTTGGTGCGCCACTCATTGATCGCGGATTCCGATGGACCGGCGGGACGTGCGACAACCTCGGCGAGGGAGACGTTTTCAGCGCCGTGGCGTGCAAAGCAGCTGGTGGTACATGGAGCGGCGGCCACGATATTTCGGGACACGTCTTCTTGCTTGTGCTGGGCACGTCGTTTTTGTTGCAAGAGGTCGGATGGGCCGTGGGCCGATGGGCCAGCCGATCTACGGAAGAAAGATGTGTCATCATGCCCGACGGAGCATTGAAGAGTGCCCACGTCGTGGCCGAGATTGATCCTGGCCAGGGACGCGGTCAGTTGTCGCTGGGAATAGGGGGTAGGACGGCGGTGGCGATTGCGGCGCTGAATTCGTGGATGTTGTTGATGACGGCTATATACTTTCATACATGGTTTGAAAAGGTATGTTTTGTCCTTTGTTCTCTCCCTCCTTTTCTCTCTCTCTATTATTCTTTTTGTACCAAAAGAGCAAGGATCAATCCGATGCTAAGTCAAGCCCAACGCAGTTCACCGGTTTGTTGACTGCTCTCATCGGTATCTACCTGGTGTACGTCCTGCCTCGATTCGTGCCTCTTTTGAGAGGAATTCTCGGTCTCCCGGGCACGTAGTTGGTTTGTCAAGGGTACGTGCAGCATGAACTATTGAAGGACATCTGGACCTTGCAGAACTTTGAGATACCGACCGGTAGTCGATAACCAACCAACATGCCTATCTGCTCAGGCAGCTATAACTTGTCAATCATGGAAATAGCAAAAGCCAAATGAAACATGCGCTAGACACGACGAATTGCCAATACAAAAAAAAAAAGAAGAAAAAAAAAGAAGAAATAACGGCAGTATTGAAGGCCGTGTATGTATAGCGATTTCCAGTCAAGGCGCGTAAAAGCCACCGATCCTGCTCAACCATGTCCAAGTCGTGTTAGACAAAAGTGATGCGTCTGCCCCACCAGACTCCTCCGTCAACTTGTCCAGCCTCCAGAATCCAGACGTCGGGTCGACGCAAGTTTGAAACCCAGTCCATCACATTCACATTCACGTTCACATTCACATTCACACCCCTCGCTTGCCCTCTCCCAGGAAACACCCAACCCAAACCCTCTTCCAGCTTTCTCCTCCAAAGTTGACCCCACCGCCACCAGACGGCTCCTGCAGCCTGCCTTCCATTCCCAGACGTCGCCTGCCGCCATGTCCTCGTCACCGGCTCTCAAGCCGCCCGCTCATCTGCGCGAGCTTGTCAAAACAGCGTTTGCCAAAGCCCTCGCCGGTGAACATCTGTATCACTTTGCCACGCAGGTCACTTTGGTTAATGTGGGGGCGATTCAAGTGCGTTTTTTTTTTGGTGTCTTGATCATATTTAAATGCTTATTCTTGTCTTTCACTTCTCTGCCTTTTCGTGCTACATGATTCTACTAAAAAAATAAAAGGAAAAAAAAAAGAAGAAGAAGAAGAAGAAGCAACAAGGTGGCGGGAGACAAGGGAAGAAAATCGCAAAGTCCCATAGTTCATGACCCCAACTCGTTGACTCCTTCTCTACACATACGCAGTTCCAACTCCGCTTCTCTCCCGCTTTGGCCAACAAGCCCAAGCCCAAGCCCAAGCCATCTCCTCAGAAAGCAGAATCAGACGTCCCCGCCGAGAAAAGTACAGCATTCAACCCGTTTGCCCACCCGCCCCCCTCGCTGCTCATAGCCGACGTCGGACCCTCGCACTACCTCGTGTTGAACAAGTTTGCCGTCGTGCCGGAACATTTTATCCTCGCGACGAGGGGGTTCAAGCCACAGAATCATGTGCTTGAGAGCGCAGATCTGGAAGCTACTGTGTCGTGCTTGGAGGCGTATGCGCCGCTGCGGCAGCGGCAGCAGCAGCAGCAAAAGCAAAAGCATGATGGAAGAGCGGATAGCGACGAAGACGACGACGACGATGGACTGTTTGCCTTTTTCAACTCGGGGGAGCACTCTGGCGCGAGTCAACCGCATCGACATGTGCAGTTCTTGCCGGTGGAGCAGATGAGAAGGGGTCTAGAGCATCAGCCGGGAGAGTGTCTGGGGAGTCAAGGCGGGAAGGCCTCGCGGTGGAGCCCCCTGGCCGGACAGGGGCGTGTGATGGAGAAAGAGATGCCGTTTGTGGTGTTTTCGGAAGAGCTGCGGCCCGGCATGCTGGCGTCCGACGTCTATGCGGCTTATCTGCGTTTGTATCGCGAGGGGTGTCAGGCGGTTAGGCGGGCGACGAAAGGACAGCGGGAAGGTGGCCATCATGCTGGCGATGGCCATGAGAACGGTGACCATGTTCCCGGGGAGGGACCTGCGCTGATCAGCTACAACCTAGCGATGACGAGGAAGAGAATGGTTCTCTGTCCAAGGCTCGCCGAGGGGGGCCCCGTGCTGGATTCGGAGGGGCATGAGGTTGGGAGGCTGGCCTTGAATGGGACCGTCTTGGCTGGGACGGCGTTGGTGAAGAATGAGGTTGAGTGGGAGGCGCTGCGAAAGAGGCCAAGTGGACTGGCTGATGTGTTGGGGGGGATCGGGATTCCGAGGAGTTTAATTGGGTGACTGTGTTGTTGGACGGACGTAACATGTAATAAAGACGATCGGGCCTCTGCACGGCCCGATGTCATGTCGCTTTTTCACTTTTCCCGTGTGGATTGCCGTCTCAATAGCTATTTATGAAAAGACTATCAAGAGAAACGGGCTGTAACATATGCTCTTTATAAAACACCTTAAATGGTAAGGAGATAGCACTTGTTACATTATTAAACATATATAACATAAAACAAAGAGATTACAACGGCCATGTTTTCAAAGACTATCAAGAGAAACGGGTTGTAATGTATGCTCTTTATAAAATACCTTGAATAATAAGATGGCACGAATAACAGCTAGAAACAAAATGAAATGAAACAAAGCAAGAGTTATATACAATAAGTCAAAAGGTGAAAATATATATAAACATTGCACGCAAAAACTCACGCATCTCAACGTCTGCCAATTACCGTATATAAGCTATCAACGATGCCGACCAATAAGCCCGATCCCCAACTCCCATAGCAATGAGTGGGTCGGTCATAGATGATTACCAAGAACCAGTGCGTTTACAAATTAAGAAAAAAATAATAAAAATATGGCCAGAGGGTCGGGATGTACCTAGACTTGCACCCAAATCATTGTTTCCGAGTTCATTAACGTCTCTCCGAACTTTTCTTTTTTTTTTCTAAATTGTCAGGCCGGTGACTTCGCACCACTTCCGACGACAGGTGGTGAAGGCAAAGTAGTGAGATCCGCCATGGTCGAGAATGTACTCCGATACTCCCTTCCAGGACACCTTTGTCTTGCCCGTGTGGCGCGTGAACAGGGGAACGGCCTTTTGGAGGAGATGAATCTGCGGGGGTGGGAGAATAGAGAGTTAGTTTCTCGGGCATGATTTTATGTCACAGTATTCAAGGGTATGACCGAAGAACCAAAAAAAAAAAAAGGACGCCAGGTGGGGAGGGGGGGGGGATTTACATCTATCTCCTTCCATTCCGGCTTACGCGGACGCTCAGAGATGTGCTTCGTAAGGGCCCTATGTCGCCCCCGCAGAGTCGACTCCGAGACATCAAAGCCGTGTGTCTCCTTGATTTTCTTATACGACATGCCTTGGTTTCGACACTGAACCAGGATTATGTCTTGCTGGCTCCTGAGCTCCGTCTTAATAGGGGGTTTGCGGCCCTTCAAGACCTTCCGCGCGACTGGCTTGCGGGTCCGCTTGGGTGGCTGCTGGTCTGCACTTGTTTTGATGGCCATGTTGGCTTGGCCGCAGAGATCACGACAGGTCGAGGACTCTTGAGACAAGGATGATGTGAATGATGGTGCAGGGGATCTGGCGAGGTCCAGATGGTCGAACAGGGTGTCGGATTGGGAGGCCACCGTGGTAGGCGACGTTGATACCAGGGAAAGATCACTGCACCTGTCAAAAGAAGTATCGTAAAAGGGGCTGCAGGTATCAGGTGGTGTGTAGGTTGACCAATTTGGCGATGGCTCTAATATCCAAGGTTGGTTGGCTAGGACAGAGGGAGGCAGGAGGGACGACTCATCAAAGCCAAAGGCACTATAATCTGCATTCCAGCGTGTGATAGTCATGTCCATGGCACTGTAGTTGTACGGCATGGGAAACTGATTGTTGTATATGGTGTAGTTGTGAATATTATTGTTGCCGATGTTGCTGTCGTTGCTGTTGTTGTTATTGCTGCTGCTGCTGCTGCTTCTGCTGTTGCCGTTGATAGTCGTATCAATGCTGTTCTCCTCCGTAATGTTTATGTTGTCAATGGCGCTATTAAGATTCTCGATGTTGCCACCCACCGAGGTCTGAGAGAAGGCATCCCAGCAGCTTGTCTTTCCCCCCCCTACCCGTCAGCACAAGTTTGCTTTTGTGTCGGCGCAACACGTACCATTGTAGAGTCCGCGAGATACGAAACCCCCTGAGAGCCCTGGAACATGGTTGGGCTAAGGTTCTGGCTTTGGGGCAGGAATAGAAACGGTTGCCCTGTGTCTGAATGTCTGTCGGCCGGGCTGAGTAGTTGCAGTTGTGATTACGGTGAAATGTTGATTTGTGTATTCTTGCCTTGGTTTCCTGTGAAGCCTGGACGCAAGAGATGACACCCGTCGTTGTCAATAGGTTAATGTGAAGTGTCTGCTGCCCCAAACAAAAGACCAATGTCCGATTTCCACCAACAGCAAGCCGATGCGAAAGAACTCTAGTAAAGCTTTTACCCGTGCCCAGGACAGGAAGAAGACAGCAGAAAGTAGTGATAATAAGAATGAAGAAGCACGATATAAAGGAACAGAGAGGCTTGCCTTTAAAGCCAAAGTAAAGATATGCATGAAGGAGGGAGGAAAGAGGCCTGGACAAGATAGACGACCAGGAACGAGGGAGCACGAAAATCCGTACAATATATTTATAGCCTCAACAAGGGGGGGAGGGGTCTCTCTCTCTGTCTCTGTCTCTCTCTCTCCTCTCTCCTTTCTCTGTCTTCTCTTCTACCACTCTGTTGCTCCGCCCGCCAGCTGTAAAGGAGTGTCGACGGGCCGTTATCAAAACCGTCTGGTCTGGACCAGTGCCTCAGAGGCCCGGCCCGCGCAGTGACGCCTTGTCCCCCCTGAGTAATAAAAATAAAAAGAAATACAAAGTGAGAAGAATCTGAGCGGACGAGGCACTAGGCCACAATACCCGGGGCAATGAAGCTTGATTTCATGGCTTCGTGACTTGTGGGCGGTAGAGGTGTTGTCACACTTGGACTTTCTCATGTTGAGCTAGCTTGCCGCAGCTTTTTTCTCCTTCTTTACCTATTCTTGAGGCTTTATTTTACGCTAATCTCATATCATCACCATGTTGTGGCAGATTGATATGCGGCTATGAGCCAGGTTGTCGAACCAGGCTGTCGAACCAGGTTATCCAGCCAGGTTGTCAAGCGAGACTGTCAAGCCAGACTGTCAAGCCAAGTTGTCAAGCCAGGTTGTCAAGCCAGACTACCAAGCCAAGTTGAGTCGTGGCTTGTCCTGTGAAGCAGCCATGTTTGAAAAGGGTAATTTCTGGAACCCTTTTAGAAAGGAGGCACGTTCACTGTGTGATGTGCAAATGGACCTGGCCGCCGGTGAATTGAGCTCAAGACGCACCAGACTGGACCGATATGCCGGGCTGTGCTTGAACATGGAGCCCATAATGGTCTTTGGGTTCTGCGAGGTCCAAGAGGCTTGATTGTTTGCTCCGAATGGCTTTTTCTGCACAACATCGACGGACCGCACGACATGAGAATTGTGGTCGATAGTCCTCGTCTGGTCTGGTCTGTTCTAGCCCCGTCAAGTTGCTTTGACTTGTCGTCTGATCCCATCTGTAAAGGGGTGAGGTGAATCGCTCTCAGTCCCTCAGTCCCCCAGCCCGGCTCGCTCCACCCATGGGACGCATCAAACCGATGCCATGGCGTGGATCTTCATCACAACTCACCGACAGAAGATCCCGTCAGATCATCAACCGATCGCCCGGTGCCTGTCAAGGTAATTTGCATATGACTTCCTCCTGACGAAGCGGGGGCCTGTCAGGAAGGGACGAAACGCCAAGAGCGCGCGCAGAATTCATCCTCACCAGTAGAACTAGCCGCCTAGTTGAGGACTCAAGTTAGATCTTGTGAACGAAAACAAAGCCAAAGCCCCGGCATGTCTGTCGCCCTCTCCCACTAATGTACAACCTGAGTACCAGAACGACAAAAAAACCCATTTCCCGTGTGAATCCACAATATTGTTTGGCGTCTTCCTCTCTGCTTCCCGTCACCGCTCTTCTGATGCCTTTTTTTTCTCTTCTCGTCCCGTTTTTTCTTGTCCTCCGTGTAATCAAGAAAGTAAAGAACAAACGTGGATACAACTACCAAGAAAAAGTCGTAGTCCCTAACAGCATTTTCAAATGAATTGATCACTTGATATCAGTAAAAAAAAACATGCTCATACGTCAACTGCGTTCACTCAAGACGTCCCAAGCTCAATCTTCAGTATCCCAGTGCCCAGTGCCACAGCCCCGGTCAAACCCCAAAGCGGACGGTAGCAACACGGGAACACGGAAACAGGGCAACAAAAAAAGAGCGGCTTACCAGATTGTGTAGGTAGCAAATCAAAAGGGAAACCATGCCAGTGATTCCAAGTCTGTTATTAGGACAGATGGGGCGACGAGAAAAGCCCGAGGCAGGGGGCGGGCCGTGCAGCTTCGGCTGGACGGGCTTGACAGGGCCGTTGGAGTTTTTAAAAATCGAGAGAAGAACAGATTCATTGTCCATTGTTGACCCTATGCAGTCCACACCGGGCTGACGTTGTCAACGGCAGCGCGGGGACAGAGTTGGGGCCCTCGCAGCCGCATCGTTCCACAGGCCGAGGTGGGTGCGTCTGCTTGGACACAAACGACGCGCCGTTTCATCGTGGACAACATTGGAGTCTTGTTTCGACGACCGCAGAGGCGTGTGTGCGATGGCGACGAGAAAGTCCATGCATGCTGTTCATTTGCACCGTCCAGCAAAATATCCGCTGCATGCATGCGGCAGAGCGCATCGTGGGCTCTATTCGCCCACCGACCGGTGCCATGACCCTTCTCTTTGCAGCGTGCATGCAGCTAGACGCTTTTTTCTTCTGCATCGGGACGTGGGACTCATCACACCCCGGTCCTGCTTGCGCTATGGTTTTTTTTTCCCTGTCCTTTTTGGTCCCTTTTCTTCTAGCCATGCAATGTACACTTGGGCCCATACTGACGAGAGGACGGATGGGGGAGAAGGCAGGGTTAAAAAAGAATATTTCGAACCAATGAAATCGTGATGTATATTCCAGCCAACGCCAGTGCACCGACTTTTGCGACGTGACAATAATAAGTATGGGTACACGCAGATACAGGGGTAGAACATGAGATGGAAAAAAGAAAAGAGAGAAGAAACAAACAGAGGAAAACAGAAAGAAACGAATCATATGAGCCAGCATATAATAACATAGAACAGAAGACTCCAAACATTTCTCAGGAGCATGGCAAATGGTTTCAAAATTCAACCTAACTTTTTGTCCTCCCTCAATCATCCCATTCCTCGTCGAGCTGGTCGATGAGGCGATTCTCTGCATCGGAATTTCTGTGTCTCGACCCCGTGCTCAGGTGGCTATAGCCTCGCCGTCCGGGAAGACATCTCGCACATGAGGAGAACAAAATGAAGAACATGTCCTGCGAATCGTTGAGTCCACATCAGCAAGTCCCCAGTATATTTCTAGCCAGGGCCGCCTCGGGAAAAAGGAGGCGGTGCAGAGGAATCTGAGTCACACACGTACGCTGAAGAAGCTCCAAATACCAGCCCATAAACTATAATTTGGCAGTTGTCGCCAACCACGGGCATTCTTGACGGCTCGATTGTAGAACACGCCGCCTAGGGCATACACCAAGATGGTAATCACGAGAATGATGCCAAACACGCTTCCTGGTCCAACACTGCCGGGTTTGTGAGGCTCAGCTCCGGCACAGGCATGAACGGAACGAGCCTCAAAGAAGTACGAACACTCGTCGGGCGACACGCCCACGAAAGAAACCGCAGCTTGCGCGGTACTGGGGTCTCGGTCGCAGAGGAAAGAAATGGTTGTCGACTTTCGTTTCGTGGTCTTTTCCTTATCGCTGCTGTTGGCATTTGTTTTAGACAGAGCACTCCGACTGCCCTTTTTCGGCTTTTCTATTTCTCCACAAGGCGATCCGCCCGTGTATTGCAATACCAGCTTGCGACCACGACTGACTAGATCTTTTGATTCGGAGCTGCCCCGGCATGTCAGTCAGTAATTGAACCACAACTCGGGGAGAGAGAGAGAGTGAGAGATGTCAGACGGCGTGTCAACCCCAGGGAAACTAACCCTATAGAGTATATATCACCATGTGCCATGTAGTAAGCGCTCACGTTCCGCCATGAGCTCTTGGGCACCCCCATCACGTCCGTCACCGGATCAACAACCGCCCCGCAGATATTGAGAGTGAAGTTTTTGCCGTAATCGTAACCCCTAGAGCGATAGTCCTTCATCACGCCAGTCTTGTGCGGCTTCCCCTTCTGTTCTGGTTGTGCCACCACAGGTCGCAGGTCGAAGAAGCCCCCCGTGCCTGCTGACGCCGAGGCCGTGCATGCAGGCACATGTGTTGTCGACGACACCGACTCTTTCGCACTGACAAGAGAAGCAGCAACAAGTGCCGCGCTGACAAGGATATGTCGCATAGTAGCAGCTAATGCAGTGCTATCGGCGAATCGAAATCGAGGTGCACTCGTTGGTTTTTTTTTTCTTTGTCTTCGGTATCGGATCGACGCTCGAGCCTGCGACGGTGGCAGCAGAGCGATGAGTCGGTAGTCGTTGTCCCTGTCGTGAAGTTTGGCGAGAGGAATAGATTAATTGCCCAAACGTGGCGAGTGAGAATCAACCGCAATGGAATGTCTCGGCCTCGGGACAAGCAACGTGTACCCAAGTAGCTTGCGACGACTAACCACGTTTTAGAGTATGACGAGTCACGCACTACTCTAGAGCCTCACAAACATACATACAGTTGTACATACGCATGTATGTACACACTCTGTACAGTACACACACGTCAGATCTCCGTAAAGAGTCTAGAGTCTGGTCTGGTCTGTCTAGTCTAGTCTACTGGTCGGGTCAGCGATTAGATCGCTGGGGTTATTTCTTCGGTGCGGTAAAATAGTTTCTCCGTCGGCACAGATCGCGCCCCTTGGAAGGTGCTAAGCTAAGCCCCGTCGGGCCATCTCGTTCCGTGGGGACGTGAATGAGACGATACGGGTGTCCTAGAGTCCGAGATGACCCTTGACATTGGTGGCCCCAACGGACTAGGGTCCGTACGAACTCTTCTTCATCGCAACGTCCACCGCCACCCATCAGTTTATAACGGACGCGTCGTCGCTGTCTACGCTCGGCGACCGATTCGCGTTGTATAGTGCGAGTGGTTCCGGAAACTCAATCCATCGCCTTAGTATTCTGTCTTCGTGGCGCGTTCGAAAAAGAATATACGTATAAAGAAGGGGGGCTTCGGAGATTATGCCTTCCAAAGCCAAAGCAGCCGCTCCCGCTGAGCACGGCTACGAATTTTTTGGACCGTACGTATGCCAGAGATCTGCCCTGTCGATTTTTGTTTACCTTCCCCATTCCATTCTCCGCTCTATCAATGAATTGGCGAATTTGGGAGGATGGGGGGTGTGATGTTGTCCTGAAATATTAACTTATTGGCTTTTTGCCCTTCTATTCAGACCCGGCGCTTTCGGCATTTCCTTTGGCCTACCTCTACTCGTCTACTTCTTTGCTTTCGCGTGCAACGACATATCGGGATGCCCTGCGCCGTCGCTTCTTAGCCCGCGTACCCTATCCCTGGACCAGCTCAAACTCGAGGTCGGCTGGCCGCGAGATGGAATCTGGGGACTTGCTAGCTGGAACGCAACCGTTGCGGTGTTGGCATACTATTTTTTGAGTCTTGTTCTGTACAGAGTCTTGCCCGCCACCGAGGTGGATGGCACGGTGTTGAGCTCTGGCGGACGTCTCAAGTACAGATTCAATAGTATGTCGTGTCCCCCCCCTTCTCTCTGTATCCTTTTCTTTTTACAAAGCAACCCCGGCTTCGTCAGTCCATCATGAGCTGATGAAATATACAGCCTTCTCATCCAGCGCAGCTACCCTGACCGCATTAGCCGCTGGTACCGTTGCTCAGGGCGCGGACTTTCCTGTTTGGACTTTTATCAGCGAGAACTATGTGCAGATTCTCACGGCCAATATCCTCATCTCTTATGCTATCGCGACGTTTGTCTATGTCCGCAGCTTTAGTGTCAAGACTGGCAATGCCGAGCTTCGTGAGCTGGCTGCAGGGGGACACACTGGTAACCTGCTCTACGACTGGTTCATTGGGCGTGAGCTCAATCCCCGAGTGAACATTCCCCTCATTGGCGAGGTCGACTTGAAGGAATGGTGCGAGTTGCGCCCTGGAATGATGGGCTGGATCATCCTGAACTGCGCATGGTGCGCTCAGCAGTATCGCAATTTCGGATTCGTCACCGACAGCATCATCTGCATCACGGTTGTGCAGGCAGTGTATGTTGTGGATTCTTGGTGGTTTGAGCCTGCCATCCTGACGACAATGGACATTACCACGGATGGTTTTGGTACGATGCTCGCATTTGGGGACCTAGTTTGGGTTCCTTTCATCTACTCCCTGCAGACTCGATATCTCTCCATACACCCCGTCTCTCTGGGCCCCCTCGGTCTGGCTGGTGCTGTCTCTCTGATTGCTCTTGGCTTCTTCATCTTCCGCTCAGCCAACAGCCAGAAGAACACGTTTCGCACCAATCCCCAGGACCCGCAGGTCTCCCATCTCAAGTACATCGAGACCAAGACCGGCAGCAAGCTCCTCATCTCTGGCTGGTGGGGTGTCGCTCGTCACATCAATTACCTGGGGGATTGGATTCAGTCTTGGGCCTACAGTCTGCCCACTTGTATGTCAGGCTATCAAATCCTAGCTGCCGGTGCCGGGGCGGCCGGCGAAGGCGTCTTTACTATGAAAGATGGTCGCCAGGTCATCCAGGGCGCCGCTCGGGGTTGGGCAGTGCCCATTACGTACTTTTACATTGTGTACTTTGCAATTCTGCTCATCCACCGCGATCGTCGCGATGACGAAAAGTGCCAGCGCAAGTACGGCGATGACTGGCAGAAGTACAAGCAGATTGTTCGCTACAGAATTATTCCCGGCATTTACTAAAGGACAAAGTTGGAGGTGTTTTTTCTTTCTTCTTTTTGCCCTCTGCTTTATGCGAGACTTGTTTTGTCAGGTAACTGAGAGGTAGAATAGGGGGGCGTTTTGCTAGAGGCGTGTCCCTGTTAAAATCTACAAACGACAGCTTATGGTTGGCGTTACCGTACCTCTGAATGGATCATTATGCGACAGGACTGGTTGTCCTGGCATATTGATATAACCTTATACGGCCAATGTAGTATCAAAGTGCGTGCGGAGTGGAGCAGATAGAAACTCAATTAGCAGGCAGATCTTGACCAAACTCACAGCGCAGTCTTTTCCACCTTGGTTCGTTTGGACTGCTATGACAAAGTGCTTGGCCACCTTGCGCGCCGAGATATCCGACACGCGGTTGGGTCGACTTGTTAAATATCATGGAAAGAAAAGAAAATGCCTCAAAATAGTTGGGCGAGTAGCTCACTGGCAACTCCACTGGCAGGCAGATCCCGACCAGACGAGCAACGCAGCCTTGCCGGAACACCCGATGCGCGCGACACGGTCGAATTTGCTGCAGTGGTTTCAGGTAATTCCGGAAATTACACCGTTACGACGTGATTTGCACAATGTTTTGGGAGTGAGTGTACTGGCGACCTACTGTAGATGCCGTCGATCAAGAAGCCAAGAAATTCCCAGTCGTCGGGAGCAAAAGTCTCCCGGGCAGCTCAGCATAGGATTTGATAAAAGAAGTCGGGACTTGTTCAGCCAGAACACAATGAGCATAACATTCGCCCGTCGGACACGCCGACGGCATCTCACCCGCCTCTTGAACCCCGTTCCCTACTCCACCAGAGTAACACCCGTCATCTACATCACCGTTGGTATCGACTGAGTACTGTTGCATTCTTTGGAGCGCGCTGGTCTTGGCTTGGGCACCGCCCTCCTTCCTCCTCCTCCTTCTCCTCCTCCTTCTCCTCCTCCTTCCCCCAATGCTCACGTCGTTTACAGTTGGTTGCGCAGTTTTGAATTTTTCTCCTCTCATTTCCTGCTCGCAGTTTTGAAAAAAAAAAAAAAAAAAAATCATTCATGCGGCGACAGGCAGTGGATGGAGCTAGATGCGCCTGCCCCAGGTGTCTGTCTGTCTGGAAACCTGGTTTGTGACTATGGATGGCGGGCAAGGTGATACAGCGAGCTGGTCTACCGGTTAGGCGCAGTGCAACGAGGATTCTGGCTAGCAACATCAATGTAGGCAGATGGAGTATCGGCAAGAACTATACATAGGAATAAGAATTTGGCAAACCCCCCTACCCCTACCCCCAACAACAACAAAAAATAAGGAAAAGAAAAGAAATCATCCAATAAAATAGATTTTTTTATAGTCTCTTCTTTTCTCAATTTTTCTCAAAAGCTTCTCCCGCGACATGCGCCCTTCGTGCGCCGCGACGCGTTTGCGCCGGATTGCGCGGTAACTCGTCCGTCATAGCGCGCTGCACACTCCCCCCCCCCCTCAAAACCAATCATGGCCTCTGTGACCAAATACACCGGGAAGCTACGTGTGTTCCTTGTGTTCACATTAGGGTTGTCGAACCATGAATCCCCACAACAAGCCGAGAGGATGCGGCAAGTGGCAGCCGCAATCTAAGCTATGCAAGGAACAAGAGGGTGGGGGGGATCGATCAAGTCATGGGGGACCCGACTTGAAGGTTTGTGGAGATGAGATCAGTGTGGGTGAGCAGCATGTATGTAGTTAAACAGTCTGATGTCATGTGCCGCCTTTCACCACCACCAGTTCCGGTCTAAAAGGGCATCATTGAAAAATAGGGAAGCGACCAGTCACATCGTACATGTGTTGACAGCCTTGTGATCAAGAATCCAATGTCTCCTTGTTGCCCCTTCCCTTCCCTTCCCCCCCACTCTTTTCCCCTTTCCTCTTTCCCTTTTCGACCCCCTAGGTAGTCTGGCTGGAGGGCGAGTCCCAGCGAGATATCGGGGAAGTATGAGGCAGAGAATCGCGGACGGAGGTGGTGCTGCCTGGGGACCATGGGCCCTTCCGCTTCACACGACAGATCAACGACAGTATTACACTCTGCACGCGGCCGGTGCTTTGATGCTGCGGAAATGAGAAGTGATGTTGCCAAGACAAGTAAAAGTCTTTTGAGCCTCGGTAGACCGAATCATCCATTAGATACTTTTGGAAATTACAGTGATGGATTTGGCGATTAGAGGGCATATCTAGCATCGCCTTGTCTATAAAGAGACATGAGGTATCATTTCGGAACTTTTGATGTTGATGTCGCGGCTTTATCCTCATTGTGAAACCCCCCCCCCCCCCCCAGCCTCCCACGCATGCATGAGAGCTCCAGCGCATGGCCAGTGACGGACGAGTCGAGTCTGGTTCGCGGCAAACCTGCAGGCCAGCAACGACCTACAGTGGGTGTACCAGTTGTCAGCCAGTGTCAGACAGGTGTCAGCCAGTGTCAGACAGGTGTCAGCCAGGTGCCAGACAGACTAGACATTGCTATCAGTCACTAGACTGTCAGTTTGGAAATGGTAGCCAGCCGTGGACCAGTCGCTCTTGCCCGGCAGCCAGTCGGCTGGGCGCCACCAGCCGATCTGTGTTCGGTCAGACATTGAAAGGGGCCCTTGGGAAGGAAGTTGGGATGCAGAACAGTTGACCAAAAGCCCAAGTGCCGCACACTGTTGAAATCACCAGGCCAGACACGGACATGAATTACGAAAAACCGCGCCACGGGTCACACGACCAAGGTTGTAGTCTGATCCTACGGCTCCTCAAAGACTATGCTGCCACTGCTTGCATTGACGTTGACGCACAAAACGCGGCCTGCTTGGGAAGAAGGAAGAAGAAAACAAAAAAGGCTGTCATGGCGGGCGAACTCGACGGACTGGAAGTCGCCAAGAGCGCAAAGAAAACGACACAGAGTGGCTTTGGTGGTCCAACATGGAACCAGACGAAATGTCCATGGAATTAAGCGACAGGCGAAGGAGGAGGCGGATGCTGATGAAAAAAGCGCGCACCGCTGCGGACGCGTCTCCATTGCGCATGATTCCGGACCTGATATGGAGCAGGTGAGAGAATTCAGAGATGCGTCAACACTACGTGGGAAAAAAGGTGGACACGAAAGCCTCCCCCGCGCGACCACATAGCTCTGTGGAGTGGGCCACCGCCCTTGAAGTCCGAATGAGTTGTGTTGGGACGGTACAATGCCAGACTTTTCTGCGTTGAATGGACTTGTTTCCGACTGCCTGACTGGCTCGAAAAGAAAAAGAAAAAAGATTATGTAGACACAATCGAGGTGCCGACCAAGGCGAGCCTTTATTATCTGTCAGCTGGGAGCTCTTCCCCTCCCTCCCCTCCCTCCCCTTCCTCCCCTCCCTCCCGTCGTGCTCCCGTCGTGCTGCTGGTTATCAAGTGCATCCTTCCTGAATTCGATGTCTCCTCCACCCTGCGACTCCACTTACTCTGCTCCGGCTATAGTGACCACGATTGGGCTATTTCCCGCGCTCTCGGCAAGATGGTGTCCCGTCTGGTCTGGTCTGGCTGGTGCCCTTCAATGACACGATAATCGCAGTGCCAAAGCTCCACCAAACCGGGCCAGAGATGGAAGTGACAGCCGCGCCAGACGTCTAGGTCGTCTTGCAGCATGCCATCAATGCCCGTCATGTCTATGACGGCCAACCCAGCTCGTCCTATTCGAAATCTCCATTCCGTGGCTACGTGGTTCTTTTTCTTCGACACGCCGCCCCTCCCCCCCCTCTTTTCCTTTGTTCACTCGTTCGTCCCCTGTTTGCACACCCTGGCCGACTTACAGATCAACTGAGACCCAAGGCCCAAATACGGCACAGGAGAATTCCTGATTTATATCTAAGGCCCCAGCTGCCCTTGGAACCTGCCAGATTTGTCCGTTCAAGCAGAGCAGCCTTTTTCTTCGCTGCAAAGCGGACATTTGCTCACTTCCTCTTCCTCCAACGAACCGACGACCGAGCACCGACAAGAAACCACGACGAAAAGAACGCCATGAAGCTGTCATCTGTCCTGACCGCGGCTTTGCTAGCAGCCGTGGCCGAGGGCTCTCCTCAGTATCCGGACGCTCCACACCATGTGAGATCCCCCTCTGGCCTGCTCTTGTCTTTTTGTTCTCATGGGACGCCACCCGCGTTGCATTGTGTTTTCGCATTGCGTTTTTCTGTCGCCTTTTCGCCCCTCCGCCTTTTCTCTTCCCCTTCCCCCTTTCCCTCTCACGCACGCACTACTGTCCTTCTTTGGATGGCATTCGATCTGGGAAGGCATTCGATCTGGGAAGGCATTCGATCTGGGAAGGCATTCGATCTGGGAAGGCTGCGTGCGGTACGTCCAAGTGGAAGTCTCGAGCGGAAGCTAAGCCACCAGGATCGACGCCGGCGGCATGATAATGGCTGGTGGCGCTGGCGCCACGGAGAAACAAGAAGCAAGCCCCGCTTTGTTGGCGTGCAAAACGCCAGACGTCCGATTGACACGGCATGTCGGCCAAGCAAGTGCAAAGCCATGTCGCCCACCACGTCGGGAACAGCCAGCTGTGCAATGTCTGGAGCGGCACCGCCTCTCGTCCAGACAGACTCATCCCGACTAAAGGCACCCTGCGGAAATGAAGCATCCACTAGCACTCGCGGCGGCACTCTGCTCAGGAGCTGCAGTCGCCCTGAATCCGCCCTTCTATCGCTCTGCTGACGCGCAAACTGTACTACAGTCGACCCATTCACATGACGCCATCCCGCTCTATCGATCTCCTCCTCAATATCCCTCGCCATGGATGGATCCCCATGCCCAGGGCTGGGAAGAGGCGTACGCCAAGGCCCGGGAATTCGTGTCGCAGATGACCCTCGTCGAGAAGGTCAACCTGACCACTGGTACTGGGTGAGGATGATGGAATACTGTCCTCTGGATCGCGCGACTTGACGAGGCGAGAATTCATGGCTAATTTGATGTATATCAAGGTGGATGAGCGACGCCTGCGTTGGTAACGTAGGAGCAATTCCCCGCTTGGGCCTGCGATCGCTTTGCATGCAAGATGGGCCCTTGGGCATCCGTTTCTCCGACTACAATAGCGCCTTTCCCGCCGGACTGACTGCCGGCGCTACATGGTCTGAGCGACTTTGGAAAGAGCGTGGCAAGGCTCTGGGTGCCGAGAATAAGGCCAAGGGCGTCGATGTCGCGCTGAGTCCCGTCAGTGGTCCTCTTGGTCGCGCCCCGACAGGAGGTCGCAACGCCGAGGGGTATGGCACTGATCCGTACCTCCAAGGCCGAGGCCTAGCCAACACCGCCATCGGTATTCAGGAGGCCGGTGTGGTTGCTTGTGCGAAGCATTACATTGCCAATGAGCAGGGTAGGTTTCAGCTTTCCCGTCGCGACGTCGCGACGCCGCGCTTCAGTTTGCGGCTTGGCTAACAGGCGGGTTGCATTGGCAGAGCACTTCAGAGGAGCTGATGAGGCCGTAGCGGATGGCTTCAATATTACCGAATCCATCTCGTCGAATATAGATGACAAAACCATGCACGAAGAGTACGTGTGGCCTTTCGTCGATGCTATCAAGGCGGGTGTAGGGTCCATCATGTGTTCTTATAACCAGGTCAACAACTCGTACAGCTGCCAGAACTCCAAGCTCCTCAATGGTATTCTCAAGGGCGAGCTAGGATTTCAGGGCTTCGTCATGAGTGACTGGCAGGCTCAGCATTCTGGTGCTCCTGCTGCTGTTGCTGGCCTGGACATGAGCATGCCTGGTGACACGCTATTCAACACCGGCGTCAGCTACTGGGGCGCCAATCTCACTCTTGCCGTCATCAACGGGACGGTGCCCGCCTATCGAATCGACGACATGGCGATGCGTATCATGGCCGCCTGGTTCAAGGTGGGCAACACTGTTGGACAACAGATTCCCACAAGCTTCAGCTCATGGACCCGCGATACGTACGGCTATCAGAACTTTGCCGCCGGTGAGAACTGGGAACAAGTCAATTCACAAGTCGACGTTCGCGGGAACCATGCTGCTCATATCCGCGAGTCTGCTGCCAAGGGAACTGTGATTTTGAAGAACACGGGCTCGCTGCCGCTGTACAAACCCAAATTCCTTGCTGTCATTGGTGACGATGCTGGTCAGAATACCAAGGGCCCCAACGGATGCGAAAACCGAGGTTGCGACGACGGCACGCTCGCCATGCTCTGGGGCTCCGGTACCGCGGAGTTTCCGTATCTCATCACTCCGGATAGTGCGCTTCAGCGGCAGGCCATCGAAGACGGCTCGCGCTACGAGAGTGTCCTCAGCAACTATGAGTGGGAAGCCAGCCGGAAGGTCATCAGCCAGCCCAACGTGACTTCTGTTGTGTTTGTGAACGCCGACGGCGGCGAGGGCTTCATCGATGTCGATGACAACATAGGCGACCGCAAAAACCTGACCTTGTGGAAAAACGGAGATGACCTGATCAAGAACGTTTCCTCCATCTGCCCCAACACCATTGTCGTCATACACAGCGTGGGTCCGGTCCTCGTGACGGACTGGTATCAGAACCCCAACATCACGGCCATTGTTTGGGCTGGTATACCCGGACAGGAATCTGGAAACTCCATTACCGACATCCTGTACGGAAAGACGAGCCCGGGAAGATCTCCGTTTACCTGGGGCCCGACGCTCCATAGCTACGGGGCAGACGTCATGTACAAGCCCAACAACGGCCATGGTGCACCTCAGCAGGAATTCAAGGAAAGAGGATTCATTGACTACCGCTATTTTGACCATACTGCGCCGGAAAAGAACAGCTCCGGAGCTCCAATCTATGAATTCGGCCATGGTTTGTCGTGGTCTACTTTTACATACTCGAATCTCCAGGTCGTGAAACATCCTGTGGCTTCCATGACACCACCTCTAGGCAAGACAATGGCCGCTCCTACCTTTGGCAATTTTAGCACCCATCTCAAGGACTATGCTTTCCCGTCGTCGATTCGCTACATCACGCAATTCATTTATCCATGGCTGAACACGACATCTTCTGGCAAGAAAGCCTCTGGCGATCCCAACTACGGCAAGACGGCCGACAAGTTTCTGCCACCCGGTGCTACTGACGGCTCGCCCCAACCGCGACCGCGTTCGTCTGGGCAACCCGGCGGCAACCCACAGCTGTGGGATGTCATGTACACCGTGACCGCTACAATTACCAATACCGGCAAGGCGACGACTGATGAAGTTGTTCAGCTATATGTCAGTCTCGGTGGAAAGGATGAGCCCGTCCGCATCTTGCGCGGCTTCCAACGCATTGAAGACATTGCCCCGGGACAGAGCGTTGTTTTCCAACACGAGCTAACTCGCCGTGAGTTGAGCAACTGGGACACGGTATCTCAGGACTGGGTCATTACTAAGGCACCCAAGAAGGTTTGGGTTGGCAGCAGCTCGCGCGAATTGCCCCTCAGTGCTGAGCTGAGCTGAGCTGGGCTGAGACGTGGCTGTGCAGGGCCATGTAGGGCCGAGGCTGTTGGATGTGTGAAGTTATAAGAAAGAAGAAAAAAAGAAAGAAAAAAGAAGAAAGAAAAAATAGAAAAGAAACCCAGTTTTTAGGTTGAGCAAAAAGTTTGAGATGCGAGAAAATTGAAAGCCACTCGACGACGCGCTCGCTCGATGCGGTCTGTGTGGGAAATCATAGTACACTTTGGGCTTGGAATGTTTAGTAGCACTGCGGGTAGATGATGAGCAGAAGACTTGTAATTCACAGTGGAGCGATAAATTGAGTTTTTTCTAAAGCTAACTAGGCGCCTCATAAGTAGCTGTCCTTTGGGGGCCGGAATCGGGCGTTAGGAACTGATCCTAGTTGGATTATATATGCCCTTGATTACTTTTTTACCACGGATCTGTGGATGCTGTGATGATTTTTCTATAGATTATATGTACCCTTAATTACGTTTCGACTATATAATCTATAGATTATTGTAATAGGAGTAGAATACTTATAAGTTATATAGAGCGATAAATTGAGGTGTGTCTAAAGCTAGCTAGGTGTCTTATAAGTAGCTATTCTTTCTAGGCCAGAATCAGGTCGGTAACTGATTCTCTAGTTGGGTTGCACATGCCTTTGATCACTTTTCTAACCTCTCTGTAATATTCTCTCTGGTAGTGGGCCCTGGCGTCTCTTTTCCTACATCACCTGAGCTTCAACCCGGCCTTGATCCAGAACAAGGCAATGTAAATGGCCGTGATCTGCCAGACGGCCGTCCTCACCCACGACAGTCGCCTGTTCTGGATGAGGATGTAGCAGAGGGTGTAGGCGGCCCGCGAGACGAGGTACCCGACGGAGAGGCTGTTCAGGGTCGCGGCGTCGAGCTGGGCGTAGTTTCCGGCGAGGACTGACGCGGCGAAGAGGCCGATTGTTTCGAGGCCGTTGAGGGAGGAGGCTTCTGCGCGGAGGATTTTTTGTTTTTGCTGGGCGTGGTGTGATGTTAGTGCTGTGGTTTGGGCCCAGAGGCCATGTACGCACCGCCTTGGAAATAGATGTATTCTTCATGAGCGTATCCCGGTACGCGCGCGGATTCGAGTTGTCGTAGACGTTGAACCCGGCGGAGCCGACGGCGTAGAGGTGTGGGAGGAGGCAGAGGCCGAACGCGGCGGGGACCTGGGATGCGTTTGTGGCCGGTGAGTTTGAGAATTGGGGGAGCAAGTTGGGGGGAGTCGGACTTGGACAGACTGTGAAGAGGGAGATGTTTTGGGAGAAGCCGAATATGGACATTTTGGAAGTCTAGGATTTACTGGTTGGGAGGGAATTTGGGTCGGCGGTCGAAAGTGGGTGGGTTGTGGTGTGTTGCGGGGGGATGAGATGGGATGGGATAGGATAGGAGCTGGCGAATGAATGGGAAGACAATGATCCAAGGCTGGCTCTTGGGGCGTCGAACGATTGACGGTCGGATAATGTAAGTTTGGATGAACAATGGACGACACATTGGCTGGCACATGCGCGCGTGCTGCGGCCTCGGCGACTTGCGCCGACGAGCATCGGCGGGGCGCCGTCGAGACTGAACTGGGCCGGCGGGATGACGTCATCGGGCCGACGGACACGAGTGCATATAAACAGAAGTCTGCCAAGAGCAGGGGAAAAGTAAAAGGTAACAGGATTCAAAGCGCAGACTGCTGTCGAGAGCGCACGTGTCAGCTGATCTGGCGCTCTGTCTCGCCACTGCATCGGCGTCAGAGGACACATGATGCAGCTGAGAGACAGGGTAACAAGGCATTTCTCAAAGACCGAGACATTCAAGCATGGATCGTAGCCGTTTCCGAATGGGGCCTCGAAAGACGTCTGTGCATGTGCGTGGCCTGGGTCTGTATGGGGAAGGGGGGGGGGGCGTTGATCCCATGTGATGTCTCTGGTTGGGGGAAGAAGAGCAGAAAAGAAGCAAATAGGAAATGGGGATAAGGAAAAACAAAAGAAGACATGCTTAGACGGTTTTTGACGGTGAAATGGCAAAGGTTTAGGCATTTGGGTGTTGTATGGCTCCAAGGGCTCATGTTCATCATTTGTCATGTTGTGGTATCTAGCTAAGTATCCCGTCGTAGTGTAAAATAGACAAAAGAAAAAAGAAGAAAAAAAAGGGACAAAGACAGAAAAAAGGAAAAGAGAAAAAAGCAAGAACAAACAAAAAGACCACCCAGTAAAATGCTTAAAAGAGACAAAATAATGATAATAACAATAACCGCCCATATACATCAAAAATATACATCAAAAAGAGGACTTGATTGCCGCTGTGAAAGGCTACACGTTCACGTTAATGGCATTGGCACCCATGGCATCGCGCAAAAACACCTGCAACCAGGTAGGCCATCCCCGGATGCCCGTCACGGTGGCCTGCTGCTCGGGGATGATGATCTGGGCGCCCCTCCTGCGAAAGATCTGGTCGGTAATGACCTTGGCGACGGCGTCGGGGGTCAGCATGCGCACGCCGCCCTCCTCGAGGGTGTGGCCAAAGTCCTTGACGAGCGGGGTGCGGACAAAGTTGGGATGGGCGACGGAGGTGAGGACGCGGTCGGCCTTGTAGAGGTACTTGAGCTCGACGGCGAGGGACTCGTGGAAGGACAGGGCGGCGGCCTTGGAGGCGGAGTAATCGGCGCCCTTGGGCAGGGCGATGAAGGAGGCAAGGCTGGCGACGGTCATGACGTGGCCCTTGTTGATGGCGATCATGTGGGGGAGGAACTGCTGGACGAGGTGCCAGTGGGAGAGAGTGTTGACGGCGAAGATTTTGTGGAGGACGTCGGGGGGCATGTCGAGGATGGACATGGGGCGCGTGATGCCGGCGTTGTTGACGAGGATGGTCGGGGGCCCGACGTCGCGGCGGATGGCGGCGGCGGCGGCGGCGACGGCGGCGGGCGACGTGATGTCGCAGTGGTAGAAGCGGACGAGGCCATCGGGCGCGGCGGC
>SRPZ01000328.1:0-30792 GCA_018360255.1 Claviceps maximensis
GCTTATAATATTAGATTTTAGAAAGTATTTAATTATATTAATTATAATAAGGAAGATATTAAATTTATTACTAAACTTATTAATTTAGCCTTTATAAAAAAAAATAGAAAAATTATTACTTTACTAATAAATAATATTTTTAAAGGCATACCTTTAAATATAAACTAATAGCTAGAGGCTATAACTAATTTAATTAAGTTAAAGCTTAATAATAAAAAGGTAGTATTATTACTAAAATTATATTATTTATTTAATTAATTATTTCTAAAGTTAACTACCCCTTTAAAAAAAACCCTTAAATATTAGTTTTTTTTATAAGCCTTTTATATAAATATTAAAGAACCTACTAAAATTATATAATCTAGTATAGAAAATTATATCTAGGTTTAAGACTTTTATTATAATACCTTTAAAGGATTATATTATAACTAAGTATACTTTATAAGGTACCTTTTCTTAAAGATAAGGAAATGCTTAATATACTAATACTATTAGCTAAGGCTATTAATAACTCTTTTATAACTAAGGAGTCTTTAAAGATTATAGCCTTAGAAGTTAACTTATTACTTTATAATAAGCTACTATAATAAAAATTAAATAACTTTAAAAAGAAAAAGGTATAAAAAGCTAATTTTAATACTATTACTAATATTTCTAATAATATTAGGTATAGTATATACTGCTTAGTGCACACTAAAGTATATATTAATTATATATATATTATAATATATAGGTAAAAAAGAGCTTTTCCTAAGGGTTAGCCCTTAAACTTTATAGTTAAATACTATAATAAAGATAAATATAAATTTAATAAGGCTATAAATCCCTTATATTATATAATAATTATTTAAGCTACTAATTTTATAAATATAAAGATTTATATTCTATTAAACTAGTTTAAGGCTAAGGATCTTCTAAATTATTAAATATTTTAGAGATTAGCTAAGCTTAAAAAGCTTAAGAAAATATAGTAAAAGAATAGCTAAGTATTAGTCTTTTTACCTAAAAATACTATAATCTTTAATAGCTATTAGGTTTATACTATTAAATACTTAATTAATAAAGAGCTTTATTTAAAGGCTTATTAAGTTATTTATAGTAATTAGTATAATAAAGTCTTTAAAGCTAAAGACCTTTATACTATAGTAGCCTACCTAGTCTTTCTTTATATATTTTATATAATAGTTACTACTTTTAATTTTAATTAATAGTAATATAATACTATTAATACTTTTTTAAATACTAAGGTATAAACTAAGGTTTTTATATACTAGCTTTATAATTATAATAATAGTATAAAAAAAGTATACTACCTTAATTATATACTTTATAGCCTTTTTATATTACTTCTTTAGTAGCTTAATAATATTATAGCTAAGCTTAAGAAGTATAGCTTTAAAAAACTCTCTAGTAAGTTATATATTTTTACTTATAAAAACTATATTTTTTTACTTTTTTATATTAATAATATTATTATAGCTACTTTATTTAATACTACTATTACTATTATAATTAACTTATTAAAATTATAAGATAAGCTTAAGTAGCTAGGTATAGTTTATATATTCCTTAGTATATAATTTTTATAAAATTATAACTACTAAACTATCTTTCTATATTAAAAGAAATATATAAAGTTTATTCTTAAATAATTCTAAACCTTAAATCTTTTATTAGTATATAAACTATAGCTATTATAGGTAGAAATTCCTATAAATTAAAAGAACTTTATAACTATTAGAAATATTACTAATTAGTAATATAAAATTAAGTACTTTAATTAGCTCTCTATATATATAAGGCCTAATATTATATTTATAGTAAATAAGCTTAGTATAGTAAATTTAGTGCTAAAATAAATTTATTAGAATCTTTAAAAGTATTTTTAGTAATACCTTTAAAAAATAAAGAATCTTAGTATTATTCTTAGTAATAAACCTACTATAAGTACTAAAGATAAAATTCTTTATATTTATAACTATAGTAATGCCTTTTATAATAATAACCTTATAATAAAGTATTTTACTATTAGTTATATTATTATACTTAATAGTAATACTATTCTTTAGTCTTTAAAAAGGTAAACTTTTATAGCTTTAAGTATTATAAAGGCTAAATTTATTAATTTAATACCTGTAGCTCTTTTTATAGTTTAGGTATTATAACTTATTAAGGACTTTAGCTTTAACTAAAGTTACTTACTATTATTATTTATAAATAGCTAAAATACTTAGGTAAATATAATTAATAAGAGGTATTATAGCTATACTTACTATATTAATTATATTATAAATAGATTATATAAAGAGTTAAAAATAGCCTTTTTTAACTTAAATAAATTAGTACTAATTAAATAATTATAAATAGCTTTACTAAGGGTCTTAAATATAAAAAGTATATTAACTTTATATAAATATTATAAATAATTCTAAAGTTAGTATTTATTATAAGCCTTAATACCTAATATTCTTTATAGATTATTTAATTAAATATTTTTCTATATATTTTATACATTATTTTCACTCTTTATAGTATTAACTATAGATATTAAATATTTTTTTTCTTAGTATATTTAGAGTATAACCTTCTATAAGCTATATTTTTTAAATTTTTAATATATTCTTTAAGCCTTATTTTTAGGCTAGTCTTATATATTTTTTTTAGCTTTTATATAATTAAATACTATATATATTTTATATAGGCTAGCTATTTAGCTATAGAGATAGTATTATATACTATAGACCTTCTTAAGTCTTCTTTATTAATATAGTGCTCTATATTTAGCCTTATATCTTAAGCATCCTACTAAAGATCCCTACTATATATATTTTAGGTAGTAGGAGCATCCATTATTAAATAGCGAATACATTATACACTATTACTAGATGTAACATTTATAGTATTTAAGAATATAGAACTATTACCTTTTAAAAAAGAAAATAATACTTAAAAAAACCTATAGTTTTTAGTATTATTTTAAAAGAATAAAAGGGTTTTTAAAGTATATTTATAACTAAATTAATAAAAGATTTACTAATATATTAAGGTATTAATTATATTATTAAATTAAAACTAAGTATAATATTACTATATAGTTTTATTTACTTATTATTATTAATAAAATTAAGAAGCTTATAAGAATATTTAAATAAGAATTTAAAACTCAGTTGAATTTAATATTTAAAAAGCCTAATAAGGCTATTAATTTTATTTATTTTAAAAAAAATAAATTACTTTAATTATATATTAATTATTAAGGTTTAAATAAAGTTTTAGTAAAAAAATAATATTTATTATTACTTACTATAGAAATTCTAAACTAAATATTAAAAGTAACTATTTTATTAAAATTAAATATTAAAGAAGCTTATTATTATATTTTAATTAAAGAAGGTAATAAATAAAAAATAGCTTTTTAAATAAAATATAGGTACTATAAATATTTAATAATATTATTTAAATTAATTAATATACTAGCTATATTCTAATACTATATTAATTAAGTATTATATAGGCTTAATAATATTATTTATATTATTTATTTAAATATTTTAGTATTTGCTAAAATATAGGAAGAATATACTTAATATTTAATATAGGTTCTTAAATAATTATATAATACTTATCTATATATTTATAAATTAAAGTATAAGTTCTATAAAGAATAAATTAAATTCCTAGGATTTATATTATTAAAAAATAGAGTTAAAATAAATAAAAAGCATATAGCTATTATTATATAATAGCCTAAACTAAGAATATTTTAAGATATTTAAGTCTGTTATTGTATATACCTATTAGGCTAGGCTAATAGCTATTATATATACTTAAAGAGGTAATATTTAATTAAATAGCTCTAGAGAAGTAGGTTTTTATAGCTATTGGACTTACTAATAAATATAGACTAAAAATCAGTAATATATATATATAATATAGTTAAGTTACCTGAGGCTAACTTCCTCTATAAGGCCCTATATTAGGGGCCTATAATAGAGCACTAATAACTAGGGAAGACCCCTAAAAATACTGTTATTTTCAATAAGACATATAACATTACATAAGGGAATGCATAGTATAATAACTTTACGTGCTTCCTGAGCCTTTCGTTACATAACTCCAGTGTGAGGAGTTTTAAAAAAGCTAATAATCCAATGTTTATCGATTATGCAATATTCTACTTGTTACAATTGCGGTGGCAACCTATTATATAAATCAAAGCTACGTGAAGCTTAGCTGCGTGAAGCTTATCACAGTCAGAGAAAAATGTGATTGGAAAACTCCGTTCCATCTATTAATCTTTAAATCTGTAGTACGATATGTAACTATGAAAGTGCATGTAAAGAACGCTTGTGCCACACTATTCTGAGTCATCTTGCCTTTCACATGCATTGCTATGCTTAATTTGTTCCGCTGACTGCAAGCCTGCGTTTATGGTAAAAAAGAAGGTTACTAATTAGCCATCTGGTCAATGAGTAGGGCACGCTGCTTTGGTAGCTTACTTCATTAAGTGATCCATAAACGTCTGAAGGGATACGTCATCAGTGAAAATTGTCTGAGCAGAAGCCGCCCCGGACCCTCCATATGGTCCGGTAGTGTGAGTAGTCGACGGATTCAATTTGGACAAGAGAAACCGTGCCTGCGAGCCACCAGCATCACAAACAATGAAGCGAGGCAGTGGAAATCGGTCGGTAATCAGATCCTAAAGACGTCGATTAGGTTTGTATAAGTTCATTGTGCATTCTAAGCCGACTTACTCGAGCATCTTCTTTTGGTTGCTCTAGAAGTGCAGCAAAATTCTCGTATCCCTCCTGATTCTGGTAGCCAGCCTTCCGCCACTCAGCCACCGTTTCACCGTGAAAAATAAGGATGTGGAAAAACGTGTCCAATAATAAAATATGTGTTGGCTGAATTGAAGCCGAATCAAGTAGAACCGGCTGTCCGCCGTCTTGATCAAAGGTATATGAATCCAAAGTCGGTTGTATCATGACCAAAGAGTTGCCCACATCCTCATGGTTTAAGACATGGCGGTCGAAAGCTGTCTCGTCAGGTGAATTATTGAAAACTTGCAAAAATTGGCTTCTTCTGAGATGAAACATGAATTGTGGATATAGTGTGAAGTTCTTCTCCAGCCGGAAGGAGGAAGGATCGTCCTTTCTGTAGTCCGCAAATCGAGAGCAAAGGCGAATCAACATTCTATCTACCCACCGAAGAACATCGGGTCCGTCATCAACCTCAGACTTGTAAACGGCTATACGGGACATGAGAACTGCAGCAGCTTCTTGATCGAAAGACTGGGCGATTGCGGGGTCGCCGGCTGGGCCGCTCAAGTTACGAGCAACAGTGGTTACACGAAGGTGAAATTGTCCAGACGAGTGCTGATAGTAGGTTAGGAATTGTATCATGCCCTTTTGAGAGGCCTGCTGATGAGTCGCGGGGCCTTGACTCGCAACTTCAAAGTAGACACCGTAGCTTGCTTGAGGATCAATGCCACACATCTTCCATGAACACGTATTTCCAATACCGCATTCAGTTTCTCCCACCGATACCGATTTCTTATTAAGAGAGACAGCATGACCAATCAAGCCCGTGACTTTTAGCTCTTTGGTTGTTAAAACCTCCAAGACCGCGTTGAAGCCCATAAGCAGATTCTCGTCGCCATCCTTCTCGAATACACGGATAAAGGACTGCTTAAACATGGAGGATGTGAAGCTGTCTGTCAGAATCATGTGTCCGCCAGTGGAGTTACAGAGACCTTTCATCTCGAGCAGACCCACTTGGTCCAAACAACCAGCAAAAATATCTATGATGTGGCCATTGTGTGCTGCTCTTCTGGCTAGATTATCATAGAACTAGAAATCGTATTAATACTCATCATCATTTCATCAGGAGAGAGACAGAAACAGACCTTCAATGCTTTCTTGTAGTATTTCACGTTATCACGATCGATGTCGTGATGAGATCGTATAGGCTCGCGAAGTTCAGGTCCGACCACCATACCAGGACCCTCAGTTGCAGGCCCTCCGGCAAATAGCATTATTCGACCGCCAGCGTTCTGAAATGCAAACTCCATCAAACCAACCGCGACGCTCAATGCGACTCCAGTGCATCTCAAGCTTCGTCGGTCGTTGGCTGTCGGCCAAGGATCCTTTTGAAGAGATTCGAGAGCTTTTGTGAGTGGAAACTCAGCTTGCTGGACGGGCAGCAAAAATCTTGACGCCGGGCCTGTGGAAATGGGACGGCCTGATTGAGTCTGAACACCTGGTCGTATTCCAGTGGAAGACAGTCCTAGCATTTCCTGCACTTGTTTCGCCGTGTAGTCTTTACTACCTCGAAAGACATAAGATTTCGCACAGCTTTCGTATCCTATTTCGTGGACTTGAGTCTGTGTAGTATTATTACTTACAATTCCTTCGAGATTTTGAATTATTAGTACCTACCATAGTACCGAAAGTGACAAGTCCGACGAGAGCATTTTCAGGTAACAAGCTCAAGCTCATGACGAGCGACTCTTTTAATGAAGCGAGCCCATCGTCTTCTTGACATAGATCAACGACATAGAGAAAAATCGGCGGAGCAGGAGCAGGTCGTGAAAGCCGGTACTCAATTGTTGTGTTGGCTGGGTGAAGTTCGGGAGGAATAGCATTGGCCGTGATGTCTTTGTAATGCGGCGGGAGCTGATTTCTGGAAAGACAGAAGGAGCATATCCATACTCTCGCCCTCACATCGACTTGACTGAGAAATTTGTTAGATACATGAATGACAACCTGGTGCGAAAACAACATCAAGTGGATCGTCGCCTCGCATAAAAGTGAGTTTTACAGGCAGAAGGAGAAGAGAACGCAACCAATTTCTAAGCTTACCAAAATGGATTGAGGACAGAGCGACATGGCTGCTTGCAAGTGACAGGTTCGAATTGCAGAAGAGGGGTATCCGGCTTCTCTTTCAATGGAGTGTATAGGGCTCCAATGGGCACCACCAGCCGCGAGGCTTCCTGGCCCCGATTTAGCCATGTGAGAACGATGAACAGGAGGATCTAATATCATACCATCCGTGAACTAGGAAACACGTTCCAACTTAGACGCACACCATCTCTTTCCTCCACTTCGCTCCATTGTTCTTTGAGTGCGTCGTAGTCCATTGTGTTTGTTAAAGAGATTGCGAGTTCTCCCCTATCAGAATGATGTGCTGAGGTTGCTCGTACTCAATGGGAGAAGACAAAAGACCACAGTTGCAGGAAGCTGTTGGGACTTCATGATATGCAGTACCGGTGCACCGACCCACCCACCATAAGGGTCTAATCCACGAGCGCCGGCAAACTTTTGCAAACTCTATAAATGATAAGACAAGGCATAAGTTATATACAGATTACTATAGGGTAACTACTTTATACTATCTATGCTAGGTTTTTATTATTAATAGTGGCTTTTTATTTAATAACTAGGTTTCTTTTATTATTAATTTTTTAATAGCTACTATAATATATAATGCTATAGTTATTAAGTTATTTATTACTAAAAAGTACTCTTATTCTAATCTATATGGTATAAGAAAAAGGAAGCTAGTTTTATATATAGTTATATAATAATATAGAGATAATATGTTTTTAAATTGTTACTTAAAACTTATTACATCTAACAAAAGTGCATAATGTATTTACTATTTAGTGGAGAATGCTGCTGCTACTTAAAATATATAGTGGGGATCTCTAGTGGAATGCCTAAGATAGAAGGCTACAAATAAGGGCACTATATTAGTCTTTAGTATATAATACTACCCCTATAGCTAAATAAGTATTCTATATAAAATACATATAAAGCTTATTTATAGAAAAGTATAAAAAAAATATTATATCACAAAGCATAACTAATTGTAACTATACTAGTAGGGTTAAATTAGACCTATAACTCTAGTAAAATTTGGGCTAAACTATAGTAAGTACAATTAAAACTAATATAGTAAAGTAATTAGAAACTATTCTTAAAGTATTATAGTTTATACTATATTTTAAAGTAAATTTATTATTAAATTAATATATAATTTATAATAAAATTATAAAAAGTTTAATTTTATTTATAACTAAAGTATTTTATTTAAAAGAAACAAGTATTAGTTTAATAATAATATTAGTTTCTTATTTAATTAATATTTAATTTAAATTATAATTTTTACTTAATTATTACTATTATTTAAAAAACTATTATAATATTTTAAAACTTTTTGTAATGGATTTGAGCTTAATGCTTGGATCTAGGCTAGAGCCTAGATAGAGCTATAGTAGTAGTAGGTTATATAACCTTAGGGTATATATAAAGACCTAAATATATTAGGGTAAAAGTCTTATTAATAAAGGGAAGAAGCCTTCTTTTCTTATAGTTAATAATAACTTTATTATTACTAAAAAGTAGTTATTTTCTAGGCTAAACTATAATAATTATTAACTATTATTAATAATATACTATAAATAATAGAAATAGGTATAATATATAGATTTTAATTACATAGGCCCCTTAGATATAATAAATAAAATATAGGAATTACTATACCTATAAGAATAAGTAGTATAGTAAGTAATATAACTTAAAAAGTTATACTAATAAATACCTATAATAATACCTATAGTAAATTTAGCTATATTTAGTTAAGCTTTAGTAAATCTCTTTACTTAAGAGTAAGTAAAGTATAAACCTCTCCTAATAGGCATACTTTATAGTAATAATAAAGTAGTATTCTAAGTATAGTAAAGCCTTATAGCTTATAAGCTATAGGCTAACTCTAACTTTATTAGTAATAACTATAATAAGTAATTCCTTATATACTAAAACCTTAGCCTAAAAATATAGGCCTAAGTTATGCTCTTTTTTAAATTAAAAAACTTCTTTTATTATAACCTTAACCACTTTTTTAGTTATTTTAATACTATATTTATAAAAAAACTTTTCGTGAATTCGCCTGCACCGCTATAGTAACGCAGAATTAACTTAGAATTGCTTAAAAGTTATAGAAAAATACTTTAATAGTGTATTATAGCTAGAGCATAGGCATAGTAAATATAGTAATACTAATAAATATTAATACTAGTAAGTATAGCTTTATATAAAGTATATACTACTTACTTACTAGCTAAAAAGGCTTTATAATAAATAGCTATATTAAATCTATACTATATATTATTATATTATTATTATATTATTCTATTATTATTATTATATTATTATATTAATACTCTAGATAGGCTACTAACTAGCCTAATATCTAGTACCTTAGCTACTTAAACTATATAGAAAAAACCTTAGTATAGAGAGGAAAACCTATATATTACTATAGTATTTATATACTAGGGCTACTAAGGCTTTATAGTTAGTATTAATTATAAAAAAAAGGTATACTATTAGCTAAATATAGCTAGTATTATTAAAGAAGTATAGTAATATTTTTCTAAGGTATAAGTAAGAATTATTTAAGCCTAAGTAACTTAATTAATTACTATATTATTATTATAAAGGCCTTATAGTTTTAACCTAAGGTTAGTTATAAAATTTAGCTATAATAGTTACTATAATAGCTATATAAACTATTAATAGCTACTTAATAGTTATATAAAGAAAGAGAGAGAAAAGTATTATAAAAAGATTATTTTTTTTAATAAAGACCTTTTTTTTCTTTTTTTTTATAATCTTTTTATAAATATAAGTATATCTTTAATTTCTTTCTTATTATATTATTATATTAGCTTTAGTTTAATAATATACTAAAAAATAAATAAAAATTATTATAATATTATAAAAATTACTATAAAAAATAAATAAGTCTTAAGCTAATAAAATAAGTATAAGTATTACTTTTATATTAATTTAGTGCTATTATTAATTTATTAATAGCTTAGTTCTATATATACTTAGTTATATACTCTTTACTTTACTTATACTAAGAATATATATAAGTTATATTATAATACTTAAAGTAAGAAGCTTAGTATAAACTTACCTTAATTTTATTATTAATTAGTATAAATATTAAAGGTTTTTATTATAAGTATACTATAGCTAAAAAGCTATATTATAAAGTAAGTTAAGTTTAAGTTAGTATTACTATAGTAGCTAATTAATATATAGTTATATAATTTATTTACTTATTAAAATAAAGTAAATAATATTTTTAATTACTTAAATTATAAAGCTATAAAAAAGAATATTAATATAAGTATAATATAGAATTAAGTTAGTATTAATATAGTACTTATTTAAAGTAAGAAATTATATATAATAATACTTAAAAAATAGTAAAGTATAGAATTAATAAAACCTTTAATATAATTAAAAAAGTAAGTATATTATTATAGGTTTATAATAGTAATAATATAAAGATATTAGCTATTTAAATTAAAATACTACTATAGCTTATATATATTATAAATACCTTAAAGAAAAATAAATAAATTCTATAAATTACTTATAGTATTACTATAGTATTAATATAAAATACTAATAATAATATAAATTATAAATAATAAAAAGTAAAAAAATTTAAGAATAATAATATTAATAAAGAAATAAGGGCTAAGTTAAAGAAAGTAAAGTAAATAGTAAGGTAATAATAATATTATTATAATTATAATATAAAGCTATAGGTTTATAGTTTTATTTTTATTATAATAAATTAATTACTTTTAATACTTATTTATTATTTATATAACTATTATAACTTTATACTAATATTAATATAGCTACTATTCTTATATTTTATATAATTATTCCTATAATATTCTTTATTTATTTAGTTTTTAATATATAAATTAATAAAAACTACTAAAAATAGCTAGTTTTAAATAATTACTTTATAAAAATTATTATAGTTTATTTAGAATTAAGTACTATATAAATATTATAATAGTTTTAAAGTAAAAATAAGCTTATTATAATAAAGTAAAGGTAGTTATACTTTTTATATTTAAAAATAATATAATAATAGTCTTTATTATTAGCTTAATATTAGTATTATAATAAGTTTACTTTAAAGATATTATAGTAATAAAGATAGAAATTTAAGCTAATATACTTAGTATATTACTAAGTAAAAGTAAAGAACTTATATTTACTTAGGCCTATATAAAGTTTAATAATTTTATTTATAATAGTAAAATTTAGCTTATACTTAGCTACTATATAATTATAATAATTATAATATATATATACCTTAGTTTTATTTTTATATTATTTATTTTTTTATTTTAAAGCTAAGGCTTATATAAATAATTATTTATTTAAAAGTTTAAAGGGTTAATTTAAAAATAATATATAATTAAAGTAATTATTATACTAAGATAAGTATTTATAATAGCTATATAAATACTAATAAAAATAAGCTATTATTACTATATAAATACTATAAATTCTTTTTATTATTTTATATAACTTAATTCTTTTATAAAAAGTAAGGAAATAAAAATTAAGGTATAAATTAATAAAAGCTATAGCTACTTTAGTTTTAAGTAAAGTTTATAATATAGCTTTAAAGATATTAATAATAATATAAAGACTTCTTAATTATTTTATAATAAATACCTTAATAATACTATATACTTACTCTTTAAGGGCTATAAAAGTATAGTATAATTCTATATTATATATAATAATAGTTTAAATAATTTATATATAAAAAAGCTTAAAGTTTTAAAGAAAGTAACTTTATATTAATATTACTAATATTATAAAAGTAAAGTATTATTACTTTAGCTTTATATTAACTTACTTTTAATATACTTATTAATATAGCTTATAGTATATTTAAACTCTAAGAAAGTATATAAACTAAACTAGCTATATTATAGTAATACTAAGTTAAACCTAGATAATAATAGTTATAAACTATTTTATAAAGTATATTAGCTTACTTTTTTAGAAATAAAACTTAAGACTTAACTTTTAAAACTATTCTTAGTAAATACTCTATATTACCTTAAGTTATTACTATATTTTCTTTTTTATATAGCTATATATAAGTATATTAATATTATTAAAGAATTTAAAAATAAGTATAAAGTATACTATAATAAGCTTTTTATATAATAATATAATATAAAAAAGAAAATAAATAGGAAATATAAGTAATTTTTATAAAACCTTTATAGTAATAAGTAAGGCTTTTATTATTTAATTATTAAAAAAAATATATTATATAATTAGTAATAAAAATATAGATTTATATTATTATTTAAGTAAGTATACTAGCTTTAAGTATAATATAAATAAGTTATTAATAGTAAACTATATTAAAAGTAGCTAATATATTTAGCTAAAGTAATAAAATAATACTACTATAGTACTATACTATATATATAGCCTTTATAAGTATACTAAGTATAGTATTAGTAAAATAATTTACTTAGTTATTTATTTATATAATTTAGGCTACCTTTAAGCTAAAAGTAATACTAAATTACTATACCTTTAGTATTATTATTAAGGGCTTTTCTATTTATTATATATAAAACTAAGCTATTAAAGCTATTCTTTAAAATATTATTATAGCTAGTAATACTAGCCTTATAAAGGTTATAGTATAAAAGCTTTATAATATCTTTACTTAAGTATCTTTAATTATTAATATTAATAGAGTTAATATAGCTAATAAGCTATACTATATTAGTATTATTTATAAAGCTAAGATATTTAAAGCTAAGCCTTATAATAATACTCTTTACCTTTATTAGTACTATAAATACTTTAAATTTAGCTATATAGCTATATACTATAATATAGTACTATACTATAGCTACTATATAGCTAAATACTATAAGAATAAGAAATTCTTATACTTAGCTTTTATAGGCTTAGTATAGAAATACTAGATTAATTACTTAGGGTTATACTTAGCTTAGTTAAGAAGCTATAGTATAGCTAATAACTAATAAAATTATATAAAAGCTATATACTTAAGCTAGCTTTAAGTATTTACTATTTCTTTTTTTTAAAAAATAAATAAATAATATAAAATAAGTAGCTATAGCTATAACTATAAATATAAAGTAAGTAATTTATTATTTAAAAAGGCCTTATTATAAAAGTATATTAGCTACCTTTAAAACTAACTCCTAGACTTTTAACTAAAATTTATATAATATTTTTATAAAGCTATAAAAGTATATCTTACTTATTATATTATTTTTATTTTAAAATTAAATATACTAAGCCTAACTTAATAAATAATTTAATATATATAATCATAGTTATATACTAAAATATATAATAAAAAACCTATTTTATATATTTAGCACTAAAATTCTAGCTTAGAACTAATATAATAATAATTTAAAAGCTTAGCCTTTTTAAAGGCTAGTCTTTTAACCTTAGTTTTAATTAGTTTTAACTTATAGTATAAAATAGCTATATAGCTATATATATTAATTACTAATATAAACTTATATTATAGTTAACCTAGACTAGTACTAACTAATATATAGTAAGTATTACTAAATTTAATATATACTTTATTTACTTTTTTTTATATAAACCTAACTAAACTATATCTCTTACTAAGTTTATAATAGTATTAGTATAAAAAAATAGTATTTTTATTAGGAACTTTAATTAATACTATTTACTATAGAATTAATATAAATATATTTTAATAAAAAGTAATTTATTATTTATAATAGTAAAGTAATAATAGCTTAATATTATTACTTTTTAAAGTAAAGTTACTTAGTATTTATAAAGCTATAAAAGTAATATAATTAACTATATATAAGTAACTATAAATATACTTATTAAGTTTTTAGGTAGCTTTTTTATTATAAAGTAAAACTATATATTATAGCTAATTTATATTAGCTTTAGTAAGTACTTTAAGCCTAACTATATAGCTTACTTTAATTAGTTATTTATAAAGAATTACTTTATTATTACTAAAGCTATATACTAATTCTAACTAAATACTATTTATATTTTCTTAAGTACTTTAAATAAAATTAAAAACTATATAAAGTAGTTTATAAATAAACTTTATATTATTATAAAGCTTATAGTATTAAAATAGCCTAAAAGTAGCTTTAAATAAAATCTATAGTAAAATATATATAAAAAAAGTAATTCTTAAAGTAAAAAAAGTATAGTATTAATAGTAAGTATTTTATATAAATAAGAACTAATATACTATTATTAAAATAAAGAAAACCTAAGCCTAAGTTATTTATAATAAATACTAAAGTATATAGTAAGCTACTTTAAATATTATAATAACTAAATATAGTAACCTTTAAAAACTTAAGTCCTAGGCTTAGCTTTATAGTAAATTGTTATTAAAATAATAATTTATTTTACTTTTTTTTAAAGAAAAAGAAAGGCCTTAGTATAATTATAAGCTATAGCTATATTAATAAGGTAGCTATCTTAATAAAATGCTTTTTTTTATTATTCTAAGCTTAAATTAATAATATTTTAAATAATATCTTTTACTAGCTTAATACTATAGTATTTCTACTAAAAAACTACTTTAATAGTAATAAAATCTAAAGTATTATTAAAGGCCTTTTTAGCTAAAAAGTATAAAGCTTTAATAAACTTTTTATTAAATTTCTTAAAGTTTATAGTTAACTTATAGCTAATACTCTTACCTATCTTTTTAATATATATTATTATATTAGTTATTACCTAGGCTTATTTTAATAAGCTAAGGTAATTATTCTTTATTAACTAAGTAAAGCTTTAAAAAAATAGTAATATATAAAAGTATAGTAGCTTATTTCTTTTTTTAATATAGTTAAAAAAGTACTTAAAGTAATAATAATAATATAGCTTATTAGTATAGATAAAGAAAGAAATATATTACTAAATATATAAATAAATAACTAAATAAATTATTTTACTAAAATTATACTTAGTATACTTATAAAGGCTATATATATAATATAGTACTATAGTAATATTACTTTATTACTTTAGCTAAATATATTAGTTACTTTTAATATAGTTTATTATTAATAACTTATGTATATTATACTTAAAGCTAATATACCTATTTAAATAATAATATAAACCTATACCTTTATTATTTATTATATAGTATATCTTTTTTTAATAATTAAATAATAAAAGCCTTATTTATTACTATAAAGGTTTTATAAAGATTACTTATATTTCTTATTTTTTTTTATATTATATTACTATATAAAAAGCTTCTTATAGTATACCTTATACTTATTCTTAAATTCTTTAATAATACTAATATATTTATATATAGTTATATAGTAAAGAAAATATAGTAATAACTTAAAATAATATAAAGTATTTATTAAAAATAGTTTTAAAAGTTAGATTTTAAGTTTTACCTTTAAAAAAGTAAGCTAATATACTTTATAAAATAATATATAGCTATTATAACCTTAGTTTAACTTAGTACTACTATAATATAGCTAGTTTAGTTTATATATTCTTTTAAAGTTTAAGTATACTATAAGCTATATTAATAAATATACTAAAAGTAAGTTAAGTTAAAGCTAAAGTAATAGTGCTTTATTTTTATAATATTAGTAATATTAATATAAAGTTACTCTCTTTAAAACTTTAGGCTTCTTTATATATAAGTTATTTAAATTATTATTATATATAGTATAAAATTATACTATATTTTTATAGCTTTTAAAAGATAAGTATATAGTATTACTAATATATTTATTATAAAATAGTTAAAGAGTTTCTATATTATTATTAGTACTTTTAAGGCTATATTATAAACTTTATTTAAAACTAAAGTAGCTATTATTTTTATTAATTTATATTTTAATTTTTATTTACTTACTTTTTATAAAAGAATTAAGTTAAATAAAATAATAAAAAGAATTTATAGTACTTATATAATAATAATAGCTTACCTTTATTAATATTTATATAGCTATTATAAATACTTACCTTAATATAATAATTACTTTAATTATATATTATTTCTAAATTAATTCTCTAAATTCTTAAATAAATAATTACTTATATAAGCCTTAGCTTTAAAATAAAAAAGTAAATAGTATAAAAATAAAACTAAGGTATATATATATTATAATTATTATAATTATATAGTAGCTAAGTATAAGCTAAATTTTATTACTATAGCTAAGATTATTAAACTTTATATAAACCTAAGTAAGTATAAGTCCTTTATTTTTATTTAATTATATACTAAGTATATTAGCTTAAATTTCTACCTTTATTATTATAATATCTCTAAAGTAAACTTATTATAGTACTAATATTTAGCTAATAATAAAGACTATTATTATATTATTTTTAAATATAAAAAGTATAATTATTTTTATTTTATTATAATAGGCTTATTTTTATTTTAAAACTATTATAATATTTATATAATACTTAATTCTAAATAAACTATAGTAACCCTTATAAAGTAGTTTTTTAAAATTAGCTACCTTTAGTAATTCTTACTAGCTTATATATTAAAAACTAAATAAATAAAGAATATTATAAAAATAATTATATAAAATATAAGAATAATAGCTATATTATTATTAGTATAGGGTTATAATAGTTATATAAATAATAAGTAAGTATTTAAAGTAATTAATTTATTATAATAAAAATAAAACTATAAACTTATAGCTTTATATTATAGCTATAATAATATTACTATTACTTTATTATTTATTTTATTTCTTTTAACTTAGCCCTTATTTTTTTATTAATATTAATATTATTAAGTTCTTTTACTCTTTATTATTAATAACTTATATTATTATTAATATTTTATATTAATACTATAGTAATACTATAAATAATTTATAGAATTTAGTTATTTTTCTTTAAAGTATTTATAATATATATAAGCTATAGTAATATTTTAGTTTAAATAGCTAATATTTTTATATTATTACTACTATAAACCTATAATAATATATTTATTTTTTTAATTATATTAGAGGTTTTATTAATTCTATACTTTACTACCTTTTAAGTAATATTATATATAGTTTCTTACTTTAAATTAATACTATATTAATACTAACTTAGTTTTATATTATACTTATATTAATATTCTTCTTTATAGCTTTATAATTTTAATAATTAAGAATATTTTTTACTTTATTTTAATAAGTAAATAAATTATATAGCTATATATTAAGTAGCTATTATAATAGTACTAGCTTAAACTTAAGTTACCTTATAATATAGCTTTTTAGCTTTAGTATACTTATAATAAAAACCCTTAATACTTATACTAATTAGTAATAAAATTAAAATAAATCTATACTAAGCTTTTTACTTTAAGTATTATAATATAACTTATATATATTCTTAGTATAAGTAAAGTAAGAAATATATAGCTAGGTATATATAAAATTAAGCTATTAATAAATTAATAATAGCACTAAATTAATATAAAAGTAATACTTATACTTATTTTATTAGCTTAAGACTTATTTATTTTTTATAGTAATTTTTATAATATTATAATAATTTTTCTTATTTATTCTTTAGTATATTATTAAACTAAAGCTAATATAGTAATATAATAAAAAGGGAATTAAGGGTATACTTATATTTATAAAAAGGTTATAAAAAAAAAGAGATTTTTACTAAGAAAAAATAACCTTTTTATAATACTTCCCCCCCTTTCTATATAACTACAAAGTAGCTATTAATAGTTTATATAGCTATTATAGTAATTACTATAGCTAGACCTTATAACTAACTCTAGATTAGAACTATAAAGCCTTTATAATAGTAATATAGTAATTAACTAAGCTACTTAAGCCTAAATAATTCTTACTTATACTTTAAAAAAATATTACTATATTTCTTTAATAATACTAGCTATATTTAGCTAGTAATATACCTTTTTTTTATAATTAATACTAACTATAGAGCCTTAGTAGCCGTAGTATATAAATATTATAATAATATATAGGTTTTCCCCCTCTATACTAGGGTTTTTTCTATATAGTTTAAGTAGCTAAGGTACTAGACATTAAGCTAGTTAGTAGCCTATCTAGAGTATTAATATAATAATAATAATAATACTATATTTATAGATTTTTACTAGGAAAAAAGGGCTATCTCTAAGCTTAACTAACTTAAATAGCGCTTAAATAAGCGTTTTATAGACTTCTATATTTACTTTAAATAAAAGCTAGTTTTTATAGGTAGGATTAATTAGGCTAATACTATTAAACTTATAAAGTTATATATAGGGCTAAATAAGAGAATAAAGGACTACTATATAGGGTAGAATATACTATAAGCTAACTATTATACTATAGTAGCCTATTACTATAGTATTCCTCTTAACCTTAACTTTTATTAACTAAAGGAGAGGGTAAAGTTTTACTATTACTAGCCTTTAGGCTATAATACTAAAGAAAATATAATAATAACTAGTATAAATATAGCTAGCTTCTAAGCAGCACTTATAGCCCCCTATTGAAAGAAGGGCTTCTTTTAAAGCTATACTTAATAGGCATTATTTAAAATAATAAAATAATAAAGGGCTAGAGAATAATACTTATAATATAGTAATATAGGTTACTATATCTCTAATTATTATATACTTCTACCTTACTATCCTACTTAGAGTATAAATATCTAGGTTTATAATATTTTAAATAAAGAGATAAAATAAAAAGCATTAAAAAAAATAACCCTTTAGTATAAGTCTCTATAAAGAAGGTAATAATAGCTATACTATAAACACTTATATATACCTAAATAATATAGAAATAAACTATAAAAATATTAAAGAAAATATAGAAATACCTTCTTTTTTACTACTAATTCTCTATAATAGCTTCTCCTTTTTAATAGTATAGGTAAATAGTAAGTATAATAGTTTTATAGCTATAAGTAAATATATAGCTTAAAAGTACAGCTTTTAGTATATTACCCTTCCCTAACTATACTTTATTTAAATAGTAATTAAAGTTATATTATAACCTTTATATACCTTTAGTTAAGCACTATTATATAATATACTTCTAAGTAAATATTAATAGCTAGTTATTTCTAGTCTTTACTTATATTATTTTAAGACTTATATATAATTATATTTTAGGTTCTCCCTAGCTTACTTACAATACTATAACTTTTTATACTAAAGAATAGTCTCTTACTACTAAAATATAAAGTAACTTATAAGTTTATACTTCTAACTAATAAATAGTAATATACCTAATATATATAATTTTAGAATTAACCTATATTACTTTAGTTTATAGAGTAAAGAAAATAAAAATATAAGTATAGCTCTTAGCTATAAGCTTAAAGAAAATTAATACTATTTTATTAATATTAACTATATCTAACTTAATACTAGTAAAAGACTTAAAGTTAAAGCTCCTACCTTAGCTATATAACTTTATTAACCTCTTTAATAAAGCTAAGGCTAATACTTTACCTCTCTATAAAAATAGATTAAATTATTATATTAAGCTTTAATAAGGTAAGAGTAGCTTTATATAGAAGCTTCTATAAGCTTTCTTTTATAATATACTATATAACTACTTATTAAAAATATAGAAATAAATTATTAACCTTATAAATAAGGATTAAATTAAAGCCTTCTCTTTATTAGCTACTATATTTATATTTTTAGTAAAAAAAGTAAAAAAAAAGGTAATACTTCTATATAAACTACTATACTTTAAATAAAATTATAAACTAAGACTATTACTCCCTACCTTTAGTAAAAGAAATATTATACTTTTTTACTTATATATACTAGTTTATAAAGCTTAATATATAAGTAGTATTCTATAAGTTATATATTATAAAGAGTAATAAATACCTAACTACCTTCTATACTAAGTTTAGCCTCTTTAAGTAGCTAGTATACTTTTTTAGCCTAGCTAATGCCCTAGTAACGTTTTAATAATATATTAATAAGGCACTAAGAAATATATTAAGTAACTATACTATAGCTTATCTTAATAATATTTTTATTTATATAAGTAAGTTATACTAAGACTATATATTCTAAATATAGAAGGTTCTTAAATACCTATATTAAGCTAGTCTAAACCTAAATATTAAAAAGTATAGCTTTATTATAAAGAAAGTTAAGTACTTAGAATTTATAGTTTAAATAGGGTAGGTACTATATTCTAACCCTAAGAAAATTACTACTATTTATAATTAGGAATTCCTTAAATATATATAAAAGGTATAAAGTTTCCTTAGGTTTACTAACTTTTACTATAAATTTATATTTAATTTTATTATAATTACTAAATTACTCTTAGCTTTAATAAAGAAAGGTATACCTTTTTATAAATAAATAAATATAAAGCTACCTTTTAATAGCTAAAGAATATATTTATTTTTTACTTTATCTTAGCTTAATAAAACACTAACTATAATTAAGTTTAATATATTAAGTAAAGTATTAAAAGGCTGCCTTTTATAATAAAATACTAAGAGTATTCTCTATTTAATAGTATATTACTTTACTTACCTCTTACTAGCTAAGAAAAATTATATTATTTATAATAAAGAGCTACTAAGTATAATATCTTACCTTAAGGTATAGTTAGCTAAATTATATAGAGTAGCTAAACTATTTATAATTCTAATAAACTATAAAAACTTAGAGTATTTTATAGTATTATAAACTATATTTAAGTAGTAAGTATAATAGGTAGAGTTTTTATTTATATTTAACTATTATTTATACTACTACCTAAGGATATAGGCCTTTTATTTAGATATAGTTTCTTAATAGAAATAGAATATATAGGATAAGGACCCTTAATATATTCTTTAACCCCTAATAATTTTAGGTATTATTACTATAGTAAACTACTAGCTAAGCTCTAAGTAAAATAACCCTAAGTTATATAATTTATCTCTAATACTAAAGTAAAGAGCGCTACCTTTAAGCTAATATATCTTTACTAATGCTTATATAGCTAACCTATAGAACTAAGGTATATTAGCTAATAAGTTATACTAAGTTAAGCTAAATAATATTATATATAAACTAAGGAGCTTCTTAAATATTACTACTTTATATTAGTAAATTACTAAGTATATAACTAATACCTATAAAGCCCTATTCTTTTAAGGCTATCTTTAAATACTAAAGTATAAGCTATTTATAATATAGTGAATTTAATATTTTTATAACTTACTAATGCTTAGCTACCTAAGTAAGAACACTATATTCTAAGCCTTATATTAGACGTATTATTAAAATAGTATATTTACTAATATAGCCTATTATATATATAATTATTACTACTATAGGGGTTATAAGAGCTAGTATTTATAATAGGGCTTACTTTAACTAATCCTAGCTCTAAATAAATATTAGTCTTAAATCTCTATAGACTTTATAACTAACTTACTAATAGTAAATAAAATAAGACTTAAATACCTTATAGTTATTACTAACTAGCTCTCTAAATATATTTAGCTAGAAACTATAATAAGTATAAATACCCTAGCTTATACTAAATATTTTCTTTATTACTAGTAGTATTTCTATAGCTTTCTCTTATAAATTATATTAAACTAAGACTTAAACTAAGTAAGTAGGTTTTAGTTATTTTTATATAATCTTACTAATATATAATATTTACTATTAATAGTATATTACCTATAAACTAATAGTAGGACTAAATATACTAACTAAAAGGTATAGGCTATTCTTTATATAGTTATAGCTTTTTTATAAAGAAATATAAATAGTATTTAATTAAAATTAATATATAGCTTTAATAATAATAAAGTAGTTCTTTATAAATAATTAATTAAAGTAAGCTATATAGTTAAGCTTAAGGTACTTACTAAAGCTAATATAAATTAGCTATAGTATATAGTTTAATTTTATAATAAAAAGGCTATTTAAAATCCTAATAAATATATTTATAATTACTTATATATAATTAATTATACTACTTTTATAGCCTTATAAATACTAAGTAACTTTACTTTAAGAAGTAATAATACTAAGCTACTATTACTTTATTATTATAAGTAATAAATTACTTTTTATTAAAGTATATTTATATTAATTCTATAGTAAATAGTATTAATTAAAGTCTTTAATAAAAATATTATTTTCTTATACTAATACTATTATAAACTTAATAAACAGTATAATTTAATTAAGTTTATATAAAGAAAACTAAATAAAGTATATATTAAATTTAGTAATATTTACTATATATTAATTAATATTAGTTTAAGTTAATTATAATATAGGTTTATATTAGTAATTAATATATATTACTATATAGCTACCTTATATTATAAGTTAAAACTTACTAAAACTAAGGTTAAAAGGCTAGTCTTTAAAGAAGCTAAGCTTTTAAATTACTATTTTATTAGTTTTAAGCTAGAATTTTAGTACTATATATATATAATAGATTTTTTACTATATATTCTAGTATATAACTTTAATTATATATATTAAATTATTTATTAAGTTAAGCTTAATATATTTAATTTTAAAATAAAAGTAATATAATAATTAAAGTATATTTTTATAGCTTTATAAAAATATTATATAGATTTTAATTAAAAGTTTAGAAGTTAATTTTTAAAATAGCTAATATACTTTTATAATAAGGTTTTTTTAAATAATAAGTTATTTACTTTATATTTATAATTATAGCTATAGCTACTTATTTTATATTATTTATTTATTTTAAAAAAAAAGAAATAATAAATACTTAAAGCTAGCTTAAGTATATAGCTTTTATATAATATTATTAATTATTAGCTATACTATAGCTTTTTAATTAATTTAAATATAACTTTAAGTAATTAATATAGTATTTTTATACTAAGCTTATAAAGGCTAAATATAAGAATTTCTTATTCTTATAATATTTTATTATATAATAACTATAATATAGTATTATATTATAATATATAGCTATATAGCTAAACTTAAAGTATTTATAATACTAATAAAGGTAAATAATATTATTATAAAACTTAGCTTTAAATATTTTAGCTTTATAAATAATATTAATATAATATAGCTTATTAGCTATATTAACTCTATTAATATTAATAATTAAGAGTACTTAAGTAAAAATACTATAAAGCTTTTATACTATAATCTTTATAAAGCTAGTATTATTAGCTATAATAATATTTTAAAAAATAGCTTTAATAGCTTAGTTATATATATAATAAATAAAAAAGCCCTTAATAATAATACTAAAAATATAATAATTTAGTATTATTTTTAGCTTTAAAATAGCTTAAATTTAAGTAATATTTTTAATATAAAGTTTAGCTATATTTTAAAAAATAATTATAATATTATTACTATAAAAATACTTTATAGTTATAATAATATTAAATTTTATAGCTTAGTTAATAATATTAATAATTTCTTTAAAAAAATAGCTTTAAGTTATTTTTATAATAATATTACTTTTAATTATAGTTTTATAATAAACTTTAAGTAATATTATTATAATAATAATATAGCTAAAAATAAGAGTTATTAAAATAATTTTTTTAATTATAATAATAGCTTAGCTTAATACTAAGCTATTATTAATAAAAAGTACTTTTTTAATAATATATTTAATTATTTTTTAAGGTTTTTTATAGTAATTAGTTTATTAAGTAATTATTAATAAAAAAGTAAGAGAAAAAATAAAAATATTAAAGTATTATATTAGCTATATATTTTAGCTATATTATTTATATAAAGAATAATTTATTATACTTTTTTTAGTATAATATTTAAAATTAATTTAGCTAATTTATTATATTTAATTTATAAATAGTTTAAAACTTTATTATATATTATATATAATATAAATTTAATATAGCTATTTATTATAAAGCCTTTTTAGCTAGTAAATTAATAATATATACTTTATATAAAGCTATACTTATTAGTATTAATATTTATTAATATTACTATATTTACTATATTTATACTTTAATTATAATTTACTATTAAAGTATAAAGTAAATAAATATAATAATTATTTTTTTATAACTTTTAAGTAATTCTAAGTTAATTCTACATTGCTATAGCAGTGTAGGCAAATTCTCTTTAAGCTATATAATTTATTATTAAACTACTTATTTTTTTATTATTATTTTTTTAATAATATTTTTATTTTACTATAAATCTTAAAATAATAATTTATTTAATTATAATATTATATAACTTTTATTATAAAGCTATTAATATAATTTAATTATAATATTTTCTTAGCTAATTATATAATAAAAGTCTTAAAATATTATAATAATTTTTTAAATAATAGTAATAATTAAAAAAGAAAATTATAGTTAGAATTAAATATAAATTAAATAAAGAATTAATATTATTACTAAACTAAGACTTATTTTTTTCTTTTTTTTTTAAAAAAATAAAATACTTTATTTATAAATAGAATTTCTTTTAATTTGTTTTATAATTTTATTATAAATTATATATTAATTTAATAGTAAATTTACTATAAAGTATAGTATAAGCTATAATACTTTTATAATAATCCCTAATTACCTTATTATATTAGTTCTAATTCTACTTCCTATAGTTTAGCCTAATTCTAGCTAGCCTATTAGACTAGATTTGTCCCTACTATTCCAGTCGCAATTAGTCACGCTTCGTTGCGTAACATTTAGTAATAATGAAAAATATTCATTGTTTATAGAAGTATTTAATATTTTCTCTTACTTAGCACTGTTTTATTCCCTAAACTAAGGAATTGCAAAAAGTAGCTACTCTAAATTGGGCTTAAAAGTGGGACTTTCGCGCGGAAAGCAATCAGACGCCCGCAAATAGCAATCCTGCTGGAAAAGCCACGTCGGTGAATCTTAAAATTAAGAGGTTACTCCCTTTTTACCTAGTATCGATGACACGCAATATTTGACTTAGTAAACACACCTACCCGTTCTACATTCAATCTGCCGCATTTCTGTCTTGCAACGTTTGCAATGAGAAGAATCATTCTATGATTATTCCATTGCTTTCATCTTACTTAACATATCGTTTTGCGACTCCCAGCGCTGGTCCCTGCAACGATGGATCAAGTCATGGAAGGCGGTCGTATGCCACTTGAAGAGTGGTTCTGGGAGATGCCAGTCTGTACTCGTTGGTGGACGGCAGCAACGATCTTGACGAGCGCCTTAGTACAATGCCATATAGTCACACCATTTCAGTTATTTTATAGCTTCCGAGCTGTCTTCATCAAATCACAGGTATGCTATAAACAATAAATCAGCAAGCATTGATTGACCTTGCACGGTCAATTTTGTGTCTTGTTTTTTTATCGGAAGTAATGACTGACTTGCCATGTAGTATTGGCGCCTCTTCAGTACGTTTCTATATTTTGGACCGTTCTCGCTAGATCTACTCTTCCATATATATTTCCTACAGAGATATGCCCGGCTCCTAGAGGAATCATCTGGCAGATCACCAGCTCATTTCTCCTGGCTCCTATTTTACGCTACGGGAAGCCTCGTATTATTATCTCCATTAGTGTCTATGCCATTTCTCGGCCAACCTTTGTCTTCGACACTTGTCTACATATGGTCTCGTCGAAATCCCGATACGAGACTCAGCTTCCTCGGCCTTGTTGTCTTCAGTGCACCATATCTACCTTGGGTATTGATGGCGTTTAGCTTGTTCATGCACGGATCAATACCACGAGACGAGATAATGGGTGTAGTAATTGGTCATGTATGGTATTTCTTCACTGATGTATACCCCCCTCTTCACAATGGGTCACGGCCTCTTGACCCACCATCATGGTGGAGGAGGCTTTTCGAGGGTCGGGCAGCTGAAGAGTCTGGGAACGTGTTCAACGATGATCTCATAGCCGCAGCTAGAAGACGAGAGCCTAGAGTACCACACAACTTATAATAAAGAGCTTGAGCTCTAACCTAGCAGAAACTGCTAAATACTGCCGTGTCTGGTGAATTAGCAATAAAAGTCGCATGTGAAGAAGTCTCAACGCAGGTATGTCACCGCTTGGGGGGTATATGGCCGCACAGTACAAATTATTATGCACTTGGAAAATAGTTAGAGGCAGCTTAAACCTACCCCACTAGTGGAGATAGGAAGGAGGGAGGTGGTTTGGGGGGGGGGGGGGGGGGGGGGGGGGGGGGGGGGGGGGGGGGGGGGGGGGGGGGGGGGAGGGAAGCAGACCCGCAGACATCGTCTCCCAGGTAATTGAACCATTTTTTAGCATAAACACCACGCACGTCGGTCTCTAACTATTTCACGTTCTTAGGAAATATTAGAAGTTCTGCTTATAAACATGAAAGCATATTTCTACGACAACCTGCCGGTAAGGGATCCTGTTCGTACACACGTACGATAGGCATCATTGAAACAACAAAGTTGTATCTTACGTAGTGCTTAGGGCGACCAGCGACTGCCCCACGACTCGGGCCGATCCGTCGATATCGAGGCGCTTGGTAAATTAGGCGTGCTCTATTATCGCTTTTCGAACCAACACGAGGTAGATGAGCTGGCTACAGATCGAGGATACAAGAACCGCGACGAGGTTATAGTCTCTCCGGAAAAGATGGGCGAAGCTTATGAAGACAAAGTTAAAACGTTTTTCTGTGAACATTTGCACGAGGACGAAGAAATTCGCTACATCAGAGATGGACAAGGCTTTTTTGACGTAAGAAGTAGAGATGATGAATGGGTTCGTGTACGGCTTGAGAAAAATGATCTGCTCATTCTGCCCGCCGGGATCTATCACCGATTTACCACTGATGAAAAAAATGTAAGTTCGGTTAACCTGCCTAACTTCCGCTACGAAAAAAAGAGTAAAAACCGTCATGAGGAGCTGATCGGACTGACTTAATTGAATCTACTAGTTTGTACATGCAATGAGACTTTTCAAAGATGAACCAAAATGGACACCATTAAACAGGAGCACAGATTTGGATTCAAATTTCTTTCGTACACAATACGTTAGCCAGTACTACTAGTCTACTAGTAACATACGTATCCGAGTAAACGTCGCAAGTGACCTTATCTAGCTAGGTGTATGTATCTAGTGAAATCGTTGTGAGGGCAGGTATAAGTTGGCAACTGGCCCGTTTATTAGCAGTGAGGTTTTTAAAAGCATTCATTATTGCTAGGTACATTGGTAGGTTGTTTAGCTGGATGTAAAAGGGCATGGACGCATAGTAGCGTCAAGATCTCCACACAGACCAATTTACTCGTCAAATATAAATCTGGTTCGCATCGTCAGATAACCCGATCACCACCCACTTTCACAACTTCATTTCCTTCCTATCGCTCGTTGAAGGCGATTACGCTTTTAAAAATGGATATGACCCTTAGCGATGGTATCAAAATAGAGTCCAATGCCAGCAGTACCAACAAGCCCAGACTTCAACTTCCATTCAGCTGCGACCCCCCTCTGCATTCTTATTCACCGCATCGGCCGCTTGTATGGATTGTATGTATATATACCCTGGTGGGATTTATTATATAAACAACCCACTATTCGAATCACTGATACCGTCCGTAATTTCACTAGATTTTCGGGGGAACTGGTCATATGGGTCGATCTCTCGTCAAACACGCGCTTTCCCAAGGTGACCTTGTCACGGCGGTTGGTAAAGTGAATGAAGCCAATGCTAATGATATGGCAACTATACATGAGAACTGTCTTGGATCACTCTGCGACGTGCGCTGTCGCGATTCGGTGGCTCGCGTGGTTCAGAAAACACTCGAGAATTTCCGACGCATTGACGTCGTCGCTAATTGTTCAGGCTATGGCGTTATTGGCTCTTGCGAGGACCAAGACGAGCACGATCTGGCGAACCAATTTGAGACCAACTTCATAGGAACTCTTCATATCATTCATGCTACCCTGTCATACTTCAGGAGACAAAATGCTGGGCGCTATCTAATATTCAGCTCAACATCAGGAGCACTCGGCGTCCCTGGTCTGGGTCCATACTGTGCGACAAAATATGCAGTTGAGGGGTTGATAGAAGCAATGCTCTATGAGACGGACTTTTTTAACATCAAAGCCACGCTGATAGAGCCTGGGTTGGTCAGGCGCGATGAGCCGCACCTCAACGGCAGCCCATTACCTACGTGGGGTCATTTTCTGATCAAACCTCCAAGTGCTGAATATGCGTCCGCAAGCTCGCCTGCTCTACACGCTCAGAGGATGGTTCAGTGGCTTGGAGATCGTCAGCCAACGAGTGCAGTGAAATGTGCCGAACTTGTCTGGCAATTAGCTCACTGCTCCTTTCCGCCTCTGCGCCTATTGTTGGGAAGCTACGCTATTGAAAGCATACGCGACAGGATGCGGTCGGTGACCGAGGAACTGGAAGATTGGAAACACCTGAATTTTGCACCAGATGTTGGGGGTTCTCGTGAGGGATGCTTGACTGCAAATGCAATTTAAGGATGGGGGAAACACATATTATTTTTGTTGCAGGAGGTGCTTTGTGCGTGATTCAATAATTATTAAATTACTTGGTGCCCGTTTTTAAGGGAGTAAACCACATATTTATTTATTATCTTTAGGTCTATTATTTTCTTATGGTCCACTATGAGTGCTATATTGGCACGCCGTTTAAGCTTTAGATATGCCCGAAAAAAGACAAAACAATGCCAGAGAGAAGCGGTAGTAGTATTTTTCTTTCAAAATGGCAAACTTATTTAATTCTTACACTGCTTATTACGACAAGTGTCAAATTAGCCCACCTGATAATTTGATTATTCGGCCTCCTTTCGCTATGTAAAAGGTTCTCAACGTGGCCGAATTATATGTGCATGTGATATGCAACCGCAAAAACGCCACTAATTGCCATCATTGTGTTTCGTGCTAGTTCACGTCACAACCACATAATTAACCCCATCATCATCACGTATCATGGAGGCCCCTACACAATGTATCGGCCCAAGTCATCGTCCGCTCGAACAGAAACCAAGTGCAACGGTTTCTGCCAACATCCATTTTGAGAATATACATGTTCTCCCTCAATCGCCACAGCTTATTGCTCTGCTCTCGTAGGAGACCTCATAGCTTCAATGTTTTTTTTTTAGAATCTAATTGGTATCCAGGATCATAAGAAACAAAAACACCGAACGAGCAGATTTTATATTTTATTCAAATCGCATCATTCGACTTCTAGTCGAGGAAGGCCTCAATCATCTTCCGACGATTGAACAGGATGTAATAACACCGATTGGTCGCACCTATAAAGGGCTAATGTTCCAGGGCAAAATCTGCGGGGTTTCTATTATGCGCGCGGGTGAAGCCATGGAACAGGGCTTGAGAGACTGTTGTCGATCAGTGAGGATCGGCAAAATACTCATCCAGCGTGACGAAGATACAGCTGAGCCGAAACTGTTCTATGACAAACTGCCTGAAGACATCAAAGATCGATGGGTCTTATTGCTGGACCCTATGTTTGCAACTGGTGAATAAACAACCTTACGCGTATATCATAAGGTTGAATAACTAACCGAGCGTTTTCCTTCTGAAGGTGGATCTGCCATTATGGCTGTACAGGTTCTCAAAGCACGAGGAGTCCCCGAAGACCGTATTCTCTTTCTTAACATTATAGCCAGCCCAGAAGGCGTAAACAAATTTGCCACGAAGTTCCCTCGCCTCAAGGTAGTGACAGCTTTTATAGATCAGGTACAGCAGCTCTTCCCAAACATTCCGTGACTAGAAAAATGTACTAACCAAAATCAACAATCACTTCAGGGCTTGGATGAGAAAAAGTATGTCTATCCAGGCGTACCCAGAACGTAAGCTAACTATGAATCAGTTACATTATTCCTGGTTTGGGAGACTTTGGCGACAGATTTTACACCATCTAGGTTGTTGGCTGAGTAGGGCTGCGAAGTTGCAGCAGATGTTATTTGAAGCGGGTGCATGTCATTGCATAATAAAAAAATTATTTGGTCTTCATATACCGCCATTCACAACTGCCATGTCGTGCTTACTAAGCGGCGGTGATGACTTAATGGTAATCGTCGTCAGCATCTGGAGGTATCTCTTCGACGCCATAAGCCTCCTCGTCTAAACCAGTAATCCGGTTGCCATCAAGACTTGGCTTTGTTCTAGGTGGTCTCGCCGAGCCTTCGTATCCGTTGTTCGTAGTACTCGCTTTCGCAACAGCATCTGAGATGTGGCAGGAGTCAGTATTGATACTTAAGAACCGTTCATGAGGATACAATCAAGTGATCTGGGCCTCTGTACCTGCAGCATCCACCCACTCTCCATACACATCAACCGCAGCAGATAGATCTGGAAACGGCAAGAAGTCAGTGCAAGAGGACTATGACTGATGCAATGTACTTCCAGGAGGATCTTGCAACACACAATTTACAGCACACTGAAATTTTTGTCCACAGATTCGACAATCCAATTGTCCAACTCCCGCTTTTCTATCTAGCTTTACGCTGACAGATTTCTCGTGGTTGCAAAAGAGACACGTGAACGTTGATGGCAGGGGGTCGGCCTACACTCAATAGTTAAAAATGTGCTCGCTGTTGGAGTAATGGGCGTATATCAATAAGGACTAGAAACCTTTTTTGGCCCCATAGGCTTGCGAGACGACTTCTTGCGCTTTCCCATCGTAATATGCAGCCTACGTGGACTGGCTCGATCGTTGGGGAATTCTGAAAATTATCAACTGATAGAAACGACGTAGAAGTGCGCAAAAAGCAGTACCGCCGGGTTTGCGTAATCCTAAAGCATTGTATACATAGAGGTGTAATTATTATTATTATTATTATTATTATTATTATTATTATTATTATTATTATTATTATTATTATTATTATTATTATTATTATTATTATTATTATTATTATTAT
>SRPZ01000329.1:0-30668 GCA_018360255.1 Claviceps maximensis
TAAATAAGGCATTCTATTCTAGGGAAAAGAGAAAGAGAGGTAAGTCTTAGTCTAGTAATAATACTAGTCCCTTATTTAATTTATATTTAATTCTAACTATAATCTTCTTGCCTAATCGTCACTGTTATTTAAGAGACTATTGTAACACTAGTGCTAATAGAAGCCTTATTATTAGTAAGGGTAGGTACTTTAATAGTAATAAGTATAGAAGTAATAAAGTTATTAACTAGCTTATTCTTTATTTTTATAAATAAAAGACTTATTATAGAAGAGATAAATAGCTATAGAAAGTTATTATAATATATCTTATAGAAGGGGTAAAACTATATCTATATATATACTAAGCTATAGAGAGGTAGTAATAATAACTTATTATTAGCTTTAAAGCTATTAATATTAATAAGTATACTAGGTATTTTAAGGAAGGGTATAGGGTTTTCTATAGGTAAGGTATAAACTATAAATAAAGTAATAGGGTTAGTAATAAAAAGCTTAGAGTTTATACTAAAGAAAGGGGGAGAAGCTAAAGTAAAAGTAGTAAGTAGTATAATAAAGGTTATAGGCTTTATAGTATTAAGGTTATAAAGCTAGGGTAAAGAAGTTAAGAGATATAGTAAGGCTAAGCTAGTAGTATAAAGGGGGTTAGGTTACTAGCTTTTAAGCTTATTAAAAAACTTAATAAAGTTATTAGGCTAAGGGTATAATTAAGGTATTATTACCTTTTTATAGCTAGAAAGGGGCTATAAAGAGGTAAAAATAGGGGTAAGGGGGAATATATTTATATAAGAAAAGGCTAAATAGGTTTATAAGCTAAGGCTATATAATATTAGGGCCTAGACTACTTTTTAAATGCCTTAAATAGTTAATATATTATATATTAATACCTTATATATAGAGATAAGTTTAGTATTTATTTAGTAAAAAAGGGACTTAAATATAGTAATAAAGAACTAAGTAATAGTACTTAAAGTAGTTTACTATACTAAAGTAATTAAAGTAATAAAGGTAATAAAAGAGATAAAGGCTATAATAAAGGTAAGGGGGGCTAAGGCTAGGGTAATAATAAGGGTATAAAGAGTTTAGTAAGTAATAATAATAAAGTTAAGGAAGTTTTTCCTTAATATAGTAAAGGGCTAGTGTAAAACTATATAATATACTTAATAGCTAGGTTTTATATCTATACTAGGTATATAAATAGCCTAGCCTAGCCTAATTAGCTATATAAGCTTATACCTAGCTTAGTAAAGAGTAGAGTTAGTAGTAAAAAAAGAATATTTTTAATTATATCTTCTATACTATTACTAACACTTTTTATAGGTAATATATAATAGTAGCTTATAGTTATAAGTGCTATTTTAAATAATAAATATAAAATATATTAAGTACTTATAGAAGTACTCTTTAAGGAGTATATTATTTTTATTATTAAAGTTTTTTTAAGCCTTATAGTTATTAATTAAGTAGTAAAGTTAGCTAGAGTTAAGGGGATAATTAAATATAGTAAAGATAGGTAATTTTAATTAAAAAAGTAATATATATAAAGAGAAGGAATACTTAAAAGTTTAATAAAGAATTAGGGGTAATAAGAAAGCTTAAGGTTATAAGTAGTTTAGTAAAAGAATAGTATTTTAAAGAGCTAAATTTAGCTAAAATTAATAGGGAAAATAGAGACTCTTTATACTCTAAGAGAAGGGGGAGTAATTATATATAAGTAAAGTATTTTATTTATACTTAAATTAAAAAAGGTTTCTTTTTCTTTTTATACTCTTATAATTTTAAGTTATTTATTTAATTAAGTAAGTAGCTTTTAAAATATTATTAAGTATTTAGCACTACTAAGGTAGGGCTAGTGCTTAAGCTTACTATAGTATACTTATTTTAATAAGGGGCTAAGCATTCTTTATTTTCTTTTTATAAAAAATAAAGTAGCTTTATTTTACTTTTTATTTTTATAAAAAGAAGCTTAAAAGAGGGGCTATATAATAAATTTAAGCTAGTAGCTTAGTCCCTAGAAAGGGGCTATATTAAGCTATAATAGGCCTAGGGTAGGTAAGTTATAGATATAGCTTATATAATATAAGGACTTAAGTTATACTTTAAGTGTATAACCTATAAATATATATATAAAGTATAGTATAGTATAGGTAGGGGAAGGATTTTTTTCCTTTCCCCTTATAGTAATTAATAACTCTATTATTACTAGAAAGTAGTAGCCTTCTAGGCTAGACTATAACAATATTCTAAAATATATTATTAAGTATTTTTTGCTTTACTTAGTATAAAGGCTTTACTATTATAATATAATTAATGTAATAAATAAACCTTTTATAAAAACAGTTACTTAAATAATAAGGACAATGAGATAAGGAGATTAAAGCACAAATTAAATATAAACTATAAGGAACTAGTCTATTATTCCTAGACTAAGACTTACTCTTTCATTCCTTTTTTCTATTATAAAATGCAATATTATAGATAAGTCCCTTATAATCCCCCTATAATTTAATTATAAGTTATAGTATTAATCCAGGGGCAATTTACCATAAAAAGAGGCATAGATTATAATGCAACTCAATGCCTAGACCGCCTTACTAACCGGTTATGATTCTGCTCACTGCAATTCCCTCTAGTTAGACTCCCAGAGCAAATGGTCCAGTGATTGGAGTCGCGGTTAGTCGCGCTTCAGCGCGTAACACCTTTATAAATGTCGAGTTACTAATTCTGACATTCTAACCTATTTTTGCTAATAAAATAAGTTAGAGTAACCTACTTTATGTTTTAAGCATAATATTTATGCGATTTTATAGACCAGACTCTAAAGGTCCTATTTCCTGTAGTATAAAATATTAAAGGTGGTGTTTTTGTAAAAAGTACCTCACTTAAAACTAGCTAGTAAGTAGGGCGGCCGCATGAATAGCAATACTCGTAATTAGTAAAGTAGCTCTATTCCCCGTATTATATAGAGGTGCAAAATCATACAGGGGTTATCAATTTCAAGAGAGATATAGAATTGGTTTTAGAAGCATCCTTGTCATTATGGTGGCTGACTAGGCATAGTGGATCCCAGGTAATTCCGAAACTTTTAATCGGAAACTATTATATGGCGAAATACTCGGGGATTACCTTGACTCTAACACATTTTGATTTTATCAATGAAGTTCTGCGCGTTTACGCAGCCCACATTTACGCGTCGAGCCACGGCTTCTCAAACAAACATTCTGCGCTTAGCTTGCATGTATTCACACAACGGCTAGAGCAAAGAGGTTTCTTACTGTGCAATATAATGGAGGAAGCAACAAAGACACATTTTTATTCCCACGGAAAAGATGTGAGATTTCTTTGTTATTTGCTTTGCTTTATTTGTCTTCCTTTCCTCCATTCTGGGAAAATAACCTATCGTTAGTCTGTTAGGATAAATGGTTTCTATCAAGACAAGCTAAACAAGATTTAGGGAAACGAGATAGAGAAGAAACAGTGTCACTGGTGTCAGCTTCGAAGCTTTCCAACGCACCAGTCTGCCCCGGTCACCATCGTCAATGATAAAGACAATGAAGTATTGCCGCAGAATTTCCGATTTATTGATAATGTCTTTCTCGGAAAGGATGTCCAGGCTGCAGACTCAAGTTTTCGTAGCGGTTGCACGTGCAACCACGTCGAGGATTGCCAATACTCGGGATGCCTATGTCTGGCAGACATTGATGAGATGGCATCTAGCGATGAAGAACATGATATCCATGATATCATGGGGACTATGACCACAAAACTCATCACGCACAGAAAACTATATGCATACCATGCTCATGGAACAAAAGCCGGTCTTCTTCGATCGAAGCTTCATGCATCCAAAGTGCCCATATACGAATGCCATCAAGGCTGCTGCTGTACAGTGAACTGCCCAAACAGGGTTGTTGAACGTGGTCGTACTGTGCCACTTCAAATCTTTCGAACAGAGGACCGTGGTTGGGGTAAGACTTGCGCACGAATGAAACAAATTTCGGTGATAACACTTTATTAAATCAATCAAAATAGGTGTCAAGACAACAGAGTCCATAAAAAAGGGCCAGTTCGTTGATCGCTATCTAGGAGAGATTATCACATCTAGTGAAGCCGATAGAAGACGGGCAGCGTCTGCCGTCTCTCAAAAGAAGGATGTGTATCTATTTGCCCTGGATAAATTTACAGACTGTAACTCGCTGGATCCACGTCTCAAGGGACCGCCCCTCGAGGTAGATGGAGAGTTTATGTCTGGACCAACTCGCTTTATCAACCACTCCTGCGACCCAAATTTGAGGATATTTGCTCGTGTTGGAGATCATGCTGATAAGCATATACATGACCTTGCATTCTTTGCTGTAAAGGATATCGCGAAGGGAGAGGAGCTGACCTTTGACTATGTTGATGGGGCCACTGATGAGGGTGCCGAGGAGCACGGGGATAGAGTTGAGGATATGACTCAATGTCTCTGTGGCAGTGTTAGATGTAGGAAGTTCTTGTGGTAAGACATTATTACCACGCCACAAGCCAAGATGTTAGTAAGCCGTGGTATAGGAGATAAAGTAATAGAAAGCTGTCTCTCGTAGTGGTTTCAAGCTATGTACTTAGATCCAGGAAGGAAAATATTTCGTTTCTCTCTAGTGACACTTTATTTAAAATATAGTGCTAATAGCATATCGTGTTCTGTAACTAGGCTAGGGTTATTGCACCATACTGCACTGCGTTATAATATAACTAAATAATGAATCTAACTACTCTATACATAGAAAAAACAAATGTAAAATGAGATTTACTACATATATACTATAGTACTTATACATCTCTAATTTCTAGTACTATTTTATACTATATATAAGGTATAGATCTATAGATTTCTCTCTCTTGTTTTTTGTTTTTAAAAAAGAAAAGAATCATGCTATATGTTAGTATATTCTGCTTCAACTCAACACCCACATTAAAGTGTTAATATCTTACTCATACGCTAGCTGAATCATATGTTTTAGAACCGTATATATTGTATAAAGTGTATATTTTTATTACTATAGCCAGTAGCGTGACATATTTTGAGTACAAACCTCCTGAACATACTGTTCATGTCAGAGAACCAATCTTGTTAAGTCCTTTCAGTGAGCCTAAACTTAATGCCAGGCCTTGAGACCGGCTACGAATCCGCACGAATCCAGTGATGGGGCCATCTTCCCCTTCTTTCTCAATACTGAGATTCGCCAATGCATCCTCGCCTACACCTCAGTCAGTATTTGCAATTGCTTGAGACGTGGACTCCGATCTTAACTTACCAAATACACTTCGGGCGTAAAGATTTGCGCTTAGAAATTGACAATCTCCCTTTAAGCTAGCTTCCGGTGTCAAACATTTCATGTTCGTGCAGGCCATGAGCTGGTCCAGAAAGTTCCGTAGTGACTCAGCTTTTGAGTTAATGTTGACTTTATTCTCCCATTCAAACTCTGTCCACATGGTGCGAAACTGAGTTTCAGTGCAAGTTGCGGGTTGAATGTAGTCCATAATGTCTACATGCAAATCGTTCAGAATGACAACGTTCGTGTCGGTCGAGTGAGCACCGTCGTATACCACATTTCCAAAGATGACACCCGTGTCAGTGGACGACACCTTGATTGTGCATTGAACATTGTGAAAATCATGAGGGCCCAGATTCTGCGTTGTTGGTCGCTCCACGACTTTTAGGTCACCCAACGTAGCGAACTCCACTGATAGATTTTGAAGCGTCTCGGTCGTCTGATTGACCAGCAGAACATCGAGTACTATATCGAACTGGTGTACCTTAACATAGGCCTCGGCATAGACAGGATCCGAGAAGCCTGTGAGTTGCACAACACGGCTCAACTTGGACGACAAATCTTCTGTTGTTGCTTCGCCACCGGTCGCTCGTTCCAAATCCATTTCCATACCATCAATGCCATCACTACTGCTCCGTTTCGACAATTGACGAATCTGGATGACGTCATCAACCTGGACAGCAGATTTAGCTCGTTCATGTGCCTCCTTGGCCTCGCGTTTTGTGTCTTCAACCTGGACCATGGCACGAAAAGCCTTTTTCGTATCGTCCAGCCAGACTGTTTGGAGTTCCTTCTTCGACGCAAACTCAGCAAGAGATCGTACGCAGGACATGATGCGATCCACCGAATCCTCGTCAATGGGCGCCTTCACAAATTTGGACTGTCCAACACGAAGAATGGAAATCATGATCAGCATTGCCTCCGCCCTCAAGGCATTGGTACGGGCTTGATCAGCCGAAATTTCAGAATGGCGCATAACTAGCTTCACCAAAGTGGAGGACAAGACCGTAGCGAGATAATAATCTCCATCGAGTATGAGCTGGCGCAAGGGGGGCTTCCTGGCAGTCTTGACGGCTTCGAGCTTGGCGGTTGCTGACGACTGACTGGTCAAGGCTGTTTCTGTGGCGTATGTGCCATCAGCAAGGACTTTTCGAGAGCCACTTGGAGCCGCTGGCTTTATGTCCCCAAAGGATTGCTCTTCATTTTTGCTGTCTCCATCCTGTTCCGCCAAGAGTCGTTCTTCTGAAGCCAGAATCGGAATCTCGCCCAGACTTGCTCTGATCCGCTTCCAGGCATCACGGATATCATTTTCCTCCAGTGAGTATTCTCCTATGATCCATGTGATGCCCCTGTAGACTTTCCCTGCGCGAACTTCGCTGAGTGTTGAGACCAGGCGCTCAACGATTGGTTTCCGTAGCTTTGGGAATTTTTCTACCACCTCTTTCACAAAATTGATTACGTCAACGGCAGACGCATTGTTGAAGTCGGCAATAAAGTCCATGAGAAGATCCACTACACTGGCGGCTACTTCTGAGAATTTGATGGCGCATTGATGAATTGAGTGTATGAGAAGAGATCGATATTCCGCGTTCTTTTCATAATCCTGATCGACCGTCTTCGATAGCTCTTTTTTCAGTAAAAGCACGACTTCTTCCACATTCTTGCTTGAGACCATGTCTAGGGCGATGCTGAGAGCCTTTCTGCGAACGTCGATGTCTGTGCTCGATAAAACTCGCAGTACTTCCATGACTAAATCGTCAAGGACTCCCTCGTTGTGCTTGCGCAATTGATCAACGCGATCTAATACGATGAGCCTAACATTGTTGTCGGCTTCCTTGATGCTAAGCTCTATGAATTTGGTCGCGGCAGCTTTGACAGCGACTGGGTTGTTCGTCAGCGCTGTTAACGAAGACGCAGCTTCATAAACAACAGTGGAGGCACCAGCATCCAGCAAATCGAAAATAAGCCGAAGATACCGAGCCTGAATTTTCGTCAGCAAGTCAGTGACTCCGCACGTAGGAGGGTTAGCGCACCTTATTTTGAGTGTTCTGAGTTGCATCCTTTCGAATGAACTCGATCTCCACAAGTTGTAGGAGTTCCTCGGCATTTGGAATGCCATCGAATACAGAACTAAGATATGACAGCGCGGCGTCATGATCAATGCTTGCCAGCGCCGCAAATGCATTTCTTTTGCACGTTGCGTCCGTCTCGCCCTCGATAAAGGCGAAGAGAAGTTCCGATGCGTCAGGAATGAGCGACGGTGAATGGCTATAAATAGACGAAACAGCGAATACGGCATTCTTGCGAACATATGCGTGACGATGTTCGAGGCAGGATCGCGCCGAAGACAAGAGAGGCTCGATGAGTTCTGGCTCCCTCAGCTTGCAGAGAAATCGTAGTGTGTTTCCGCGGATGTATTCATTGGGATGTTGAAGGTCGTTCCGAATGCCATTGCTATAGCGGATATTAGTAGTTGAATTCCATTCAGTAGCCAGCTCAGGAGCACAGCAGAGCGTACCAAACCAAGATCATTTCCTGTTTCAATTTCCCACTTGCATCAAGTTTCGGACAGATCTCATAGTAGAAGTATAGCAATTTCTTGAGTGGCTTGTACTTTGACGGCATTACGAATCTTATGATGTGCATGAGCAATGTCGGCATAGAGTCCCCGTTCAGCATGATTGTCAAAACGCGCTTCATGGTCTCGACTTTGGTCTCATCAGTTCCTTTCTCGAGTTGCATACGCAGATCCGACACGCTCGGCACATCGGCCGCATTGTCCTGGTGAACCAGGCTGTATGCATTTTCGAGAAATCCAGACATTATGTTGATGTCGTACCGGTCGTCAATTCGTTTTCTCGATGATGTATATGGAATAAAAGGGGCTGGCGAATGTATGGGCGTTGGTCGCTCTCGACGAGAGTATTGGAAGGGTTCAGCGGAGCTTGGATTGGGGGTTCAGTTGGAATAATTCGTTCGGTAACGACAGCTTCAGAAAATGACAATCCAACGATTGAAGAAGATCCATTCGCTGGAAGCTTCCAAAGTCAATTTCGAGGCGGTAGTTGCCAACAAGTACTGACAGTTGACTGATCCAGCTCTCCTAGGAGGATTCCAGGATCACACTTACTTGGCCCTGAAGGTCTGACCGGCTGTCAACAGGTGGCACTTGGCAAGTAGGCCGGTGCAGGACTGATGTCACGTGGAAGACCAGTGAGTAACTCTCCCCCCACTCTATGTGAGAGGTGACCTCAGGTCTAGCATAATTGAGATTGATTAGCTAAGCATTGGTTTAGAGCTATGGTCTATCAAAGCAGCGACACACTGTACCTTCATGGTCAACATCGCCCATTGCACATGGCCACAAGAGCTAACGCCAATATGTCTACTACAAACGAACCCTTCTACCTTCGATACTAGTCAGTGAAATCGTCTGACCGATTCTCCAGGCATTTGAAACTAATATAGTTCTCCAAATCCCAGTTCGGGCCATATGGGCCGATTCGGCCACGAATTCCTCGGTACGCTTGGCTCCTATAGCGTCCATAACATTTGTCTTTAAAGAACTCAAAGGCTCAAGAAAATGCAGAATTCGACTTCAGAGTTGTTGGCGATGGTCGAAGTGCGGTTGCCAGATATGCAAATAATTCGAACTACAGAAACGACAGTCTAATCCGCAAAGAAAGTATGCGCCCCTCAGTTATTTGAGTTCTGCATGCAAATGTACATACAATCATCTGCTGACTGCACTAGTGTGTGTGAGCTCAGCGATCGTGGAAGAGATCAAACGTATCATCAAAACAAGCGAGATTATCAAGTAAGAGTTGTCTTGAGTTCGTTGATATCGTCACGAAAACTGAATGGTTTTCCACAGGGAAGATGACTCGAAATGGCCACAGAAGAATAAGGATGGCCGGCAAGAGCTTGAGATCCGACTTGGAAGCGATCACATTTCATTTGAGGTCTGTTTTGGGTATTTGGTTGTCCTCTTGCCGCATACTAATCCATTGGCACAGACTGCAAAGATCGGATCATTAGTTGATGTTACCGAGTCCGCTGATCCAGAAGGACTTCGAGTCTTCTACTACCTCGTACAGGATCTAAAGGCCCTCGTGTTCAGCTTAATCGCGCTTCACTTCAAAATTAAGCCAATCTAGAGAAAAGTGGCCAAAGTAGACAAAAGCAAATGTGGGGAATTCTGTCGACTTTGTTTGGCTAAAGATTTTTTTTTTCGTCATTCGGTTTATGCAGCGATCAATGTCATGAAATTTGTAAGGGAGAGGTGGTAAGGCAGTTGGTAATGGATGCGCAATAAAAAGGTAAATCGTATCAGACCCTAAAGACGCAAATATGCTTCTTTTTCTTTTTCTTTGTTGCCCCTGCGGACTTCAAGTCAAAAGGAAGCGGTGACTTGATAAATTTTGGCCGTTCTTAGCGGCTCAGAACGATAATGATGGATTATGAATACTAGTAGCTTACAAGCACGGTCCTATGTCTAGCGTATAGCATTATATTGCAAGAAAAAAAATCACCCAGACGCTTCAGTGTACCACTTGCCAAATATTGAAGAAATTTTTCTAGTTTTTGACCTATGATATACAGGGGTTTCATCTTCAGTTTATCGATATAGAGTGGTTCAGCTATAGCCTCTAAGCTTACTATACTAGCTGGTAAAGTATCTAGAAGATAGCTTCATCACTAAAATTAAATGACCCCATTTACTTATCTTGATAGTGAAGTTGTACCAGTCTATAGTGATTCCAAAACAATCAAAATCTTGGACGGGGAAATCACAGGTTGTCAAGGTACTACAATGTAGATTTAGACAGAAGATGGTTTGAAAAATCCTAAATACTCGCTTCACCGAGTGTTGTGAATGTCAAGTACAATGATATCAGAAGCACCAGCACGGCATAACTCATCCATGACAGTAGCTATTTTCTTCTTCTCTACCATGGCGCTGACAGCCACCCATCCGTCCTCATCCAGGGTTGTAATAGTCGGTGCACGTTTGCCAGGAGTTATCTTGCAGGCTTCGGATAATCGTGATCTTTCGATATTGTACTGACACAAAACATGGCGTTGGGCGGTGATGACTCCACGAATTCGCGAAGCTATCAAATCAACCATTTCTGCTTTGGATGTGGATCGAGACTTGACGAGCACAGCCGTAGACTCTATGACCGTGTCGATAGCTTTGAGGCCGGCAGCACGCATAGTCTCTCCGGATTCTACATTCTCACTGTCAGCCAAACAACAGAAAAGGCGCCGCTCGTAAAAGATGCCGCTCGTGATTGTGCTCCTCCAAAATAGCTCAGAACGTGACACATTGGGCGGCCGGGTCCGACTTACCAACGAGGTCAACAATGCCATCGGCGACTCCCAGAGCGCAAGCCGCCTCGACACTTCCACTGAGTTCCACAATTTTCGTGCGTAGCTGTCCTTTCGTTGGTTTGTTATTATTATCGACCCCGTGAGTAGATTCCAGCTCGGAAAAATATCTGGCTGTCAGATGGACGAAGCTTGTGCCTATCGTCTTTCCGATCAGGTCCTCGCAGTTGCTATAACTGCCCTTTTCGGGAACCTGAACCTGTAGCTTGCATGCGCCAAATTCCAGGTCCATGACCATGTCACACCCGGGTATTATCTCATCTCCGCCGGCGTGGATGCCTTGAACGGATGCATCGTGTTCCTGAACTTGGTCCCACCCCGTGATACCTAAATCGACGCGCCCCTGGCCCACGAATGTCGGAATGTCCGCCGCTGGGAGAAAAATAAGCGCAATGGGCAGGTTTTTTACCAGGGCGATATCGAGACGGTTTTCTCGGCGGAATTGGATATCGGCGCCTTCTAGCAGATTGAGCGCGGCTTGATTAAGGCGGCCCTCTAAAAGCGTCGTCAGTTATGGGAATGAACATACATGGTCAAAAGAACTTTTGCGAAAAAAGAAAGAAAAAAAGAAACATCAGGCTCGAATCTGCTTACTCTTGGGTACAGCAAATAACAAGCGACCTTCGAGACTGGATAAGGCGGCATATCGGTCAGACTGTCATATGGCTGAATATAGATTCAAGCACCGGATGCTGAATCATGAGCGCAATTTAGCGCTTCCAGGATCAACACTTACCGATTGACAAGCTCCATTTCAAGTGGCAAGATTGACTTGTTAGTTGTGTGAGTCTTGTTTCGCGTCGTCCAATTAGGCCTGTGTGAGATGCAATTGTGGGATGAAAGGCACTCAATACACGCAGCATTAGGTAGCAGGGCGTGATGGAGGCCCAATATTATTTTTTAGCAAGGAGGGGAAGCGCGGGGCTGAAACGTTTAACGCGCTTAAGAAGATGCTTGTTGATTGGCTGGCGAGTTTAGCACATTAGGTGGTCTGTGAGCGGAAATAGGCCGGACATGCAATACGTCATAGGTACCTACCCAGGTACGTAGAAATGTGTACATTGAGTGGCCATGAGTTTTTTGCGTTCACGAAAGCATCGCAATTTATATAATTTGTTGTGTGCAAATAAATGTGTATGTGGGCGTGTAGGTAGTATCCCAGCCTTCTGCACTAAAATCAGGCATTCACAACTTGGACCCCTCACTGCACACAGCTCTATCCATGATTGAACCCGTTTTCTCAGATAATGGATTATACAAGTGACCTGTCAAAGTGCCAACAGAGTATTTGTATATGTAGTAAGAAGTTGGTTTGGACTATCCAACTACCTAGTTGGATAGTTTAAAACTATGCCCCTAGCTTTTACACTTTTCCACCCCCAGCTACCAGACCAGACATCACACCACCCTCCGAGGCACACATGACGGTCATCACGCCACCACACTCCGTACAATTGGCCTGCGGACCAATCAAATACCGAGTCAAGGAATGTTGCATTCAACATATATTCACTCTGCAGGACCGTCCGGCGGCGAGCGAGCAATACTAAAACTAACAAAAAAAAAATACACTCACCACGCTCTCCTGTACGATTGCTTTTCTTTCAAGACAAGTCCAGACCTCGATCAGTAAACCAAAGTTCACGCACTCGCTCATTATGCTTGGCCGCCACTTTATCAGGTCATTTTCTACCTCCGGCAAGCTACATCTGAACCCCCTTTCTCAAGTGCGACACTCACGCCGTGCTCCTGTGCGCTGGTAAGTACATATTGTCTTCGGACTCTTCTTGTGCGTATACGTCGTTGTTATAGATACTGATTTATCGACTACTTCTGCTCAAAGGATACGTGTATCTGTACTGCTATGCACTTCGGCCGCAATCGTCAATTCGTGTGTAAAGAGATTATGTGAACAGCGCAGTCTAAGATCTGTCAGCGCCGAGAGAGAATTCGTGGAGACGCAGAAGCGAAACAATGCTCTTTTGGATGCATACGGAGATCGGTCTAGTCTTGAAGAGTTGGAGACAGCCAGACAGTTGTACGAGGAGAGAAAGAATGTCTAACGACGACATGGGGCAAATTACCCACAGAGATAGTAAATTCAAACTCTACCTGCGAAAAGAAATCGTGTGAAAGAACCTATTAGCCACCCGTCCATGTCAAGATGTGCATCGTCGTCGGAGATTCAAGCCTCTAGCCACCCAATGAAACACAGGATTAGGGCTGCACGAATACTAACACTGGTTAATGGTGTTGCTGCCCATTCTGTTGTTAGCTTGCGTGGTATTCTGACTACCGAGCTACGTGTATTTTTGCACTGAAGAACGGCCACGACAGTCGGAGAGGGTCGAATATATTCTTACTTGAGCCATCTGAGGATTCCGAAGCAAGACCCCGTCAAAGGTCTCCGTCCCGGATCCATGTACGGCGCGGCGCAAAAGTTCTGATAGATAGATATATATATATATATACACATATACATATGTATGTATAGAACCTCCAAGCAGTGCATGTCATGCACGAGGTGTACGGTTTCTGACACACTGGGACCTTTTGTATCATTGCTCGCAAGCTTTGCAAGGTCTATGTCTATGCACATATGAGTGAAAGATGACCATGTCCATACATGCATATGACTCCTGAGATCATGGAATGCAAGATGCAGGACATACGTTCACGTTTTTAGATGATGAATGATCAAGGTGCACAGTGTAGCGGCCGGCAGAGTTTCGTAGAGACCATCATCGGGCTCTGAGCCTTCGAATGACAACTTTGTCCTCCTCAAGCTCCCAGCCCACATCATCGTTTCGGGTCAGACTTATCCATTTGGAGGCTGTGGTCTTCTCCAGAAATGCCAACCCGACAGAGTGATAAGCCCTACCCAAGCACTTGAGGGTATGTATCCGAATATCCCTGTCGGCCCATTCCATCAGTCGAGCTTTATAGCCGTCTATATCCCGCTGCAATCGCCTGAAGACGACGTAATTCTTGTGTATCAAAGCAAACAGCACTGCTTTCACTTTTGTGTCCTGCAACCTGTATTGATGGCACATGGCTATGGCTTCGCCAGCCTGGTTCCTGCGGCAGATTGCGTCCAGCACGAGATAGCCCGCCACTTCGGCCCTTTCAAATGCCGTAAGAGAATGCCGGGGATGAATGGTGCCCAGCAGATGAAGGATGGCCGGGTGGTATGATTCCGGTTGTTTAGCCAGGATCGAGATTCTGATGCAAAAAAGATAGACTTGAGTCGCAAAATCATCCACGCGTTTCGACGCGACGATACCTTCTCGGAGTTTCCTCAAGGCGGCTAGGATATCTGACAGTCCCTTGGCGATTGTCGCATCTTCAGCAACAGAGTTGACAATGCAGGATGGGAACTTGACGACTGTGTCGTCCTGATTTGGCGTGCCAGCAGGCAACAGTCGCAGCCTCTCAGAGTTTTCGACAATGTGCAATGACGAAAACCGTCGAAGCAGCTCATCGCCCTGCCCTGCATCTGAGCAGAATGTCATGTAGCGGTCCACAATGATGGCATAGAACGACTCTTGGGTTTTGTGATTGAGCAATCTACGTTGACATTGGTCAGCTATTCGTGCATGACACGACACTGAAATTTCTATCTTCTTGTTTCCCTTTCCCCAACGTGTAGAAACAAAAACCTGCTGACCTCGTGTCGCCCTTGGACGGCAAGCCAAAGCTCTCCAATGGATCTTGTTGCACCGGCCGGAGCCTGCTCCAGGGTGCCGAAGATCCCCTGCTGCGTCGGCTATTACGCATAGTAAAATCGACGTGGCATCTATTTCTCTCAGATGCAGTGTAGTCCCGGCATGCGGGGGAACTCAGATTTTATTGAGGACGAGTTGGAAAGAGAACGTTGGGATGGAATGCCCTCTGTGTGACGAGACTGAAAGCAGGACGAGGTGGATGATCAGACCGTACCGGACCGGAACAGACCAGAACAGACCAAGACTTGACTGGGTGCAGTTGGCAGCAGGCTGCAGCCAGCTCGCCCACTCACTAGATCGACGACCCCTCTTCAACCAGACTGGACCGTGCTCTCACCAGATCAACCGTCACACAGTTTAATGCTCACTCACTAGGTAGTGAGTGAGCATTAAGCTGCTTGCCTCGAATTCCTCATACACTTTTTTTTTTCAAAAAATAAATAATAAATAAATAAAAAAAAAAATCACAGCTGGGTATAGACGCCTTTGTAACTAGATATCCTTCTCCATCTTCTCGACCCCATTTCGTACCTTCCTGACACCATGAATCCTGGGTCATCTCGATCACTTTGTTACAAATTCAAACCGGATTCAAATAAAAAATGTCCCGTCGCAGGGTTGTCTGCAACCCGAAGCCGCTCTCTCCTAATCTGACGGTCCTCTAGCTTCGTACACTCCTCTCTTGGAAATGACTCGTCCCAGGCCGGGGTGGATTTCGGCCTGAAACGGCTCAAAGGGCACTCGTTCACCATCTATGCTTATAAATCCATCCTGTTGATCTCGGGGTATGATCCGGTATGCCGATATCTTCCTATACTGTACATGTGGATTGTCGAATAATTTACCATTTTCAACCGAGTATAACAGCTTCGTGGCTGTAATGGGCGAGATGTCCCCATTAATTGTGACCAGATCCATACAACCATCATTGGCCAGGGCTGCTGGGAAGAAATTGGCAGACGACGCCATGTAAGCCATCTCAGAGGATGTTAGTATAAAAAGAAAAAAAAAACTTGGAGAGGCATTCCAACGCAGATTGCAGAACCATGACGACTTACATTTCCGCAGTAAAAGTTGCCGATCTTATCATATTTGACAAGTTCCCACCCTTCCGGTAGTGCGTCCTGTATCGTGCCGTACTTCAGTGGTGGTAGACCGGTCCCGTCTGCGTCCGTCACGCCATTGGCTGCGGGCGTTTCTTGGGTTTCATGGGTTTCCTGAGCGGGTTGTTCAATTGCGCGTTGCTTGTAATGAGCCTTAATGTCCTTCTTGTCTGCTACTTCAACCTTGACGGCAAGATCACAAGGATAGCATCGACGGCGGCAGATCCTCATCAAGATGCCCACCTCAAAGCGTGCACCACCCATCCAACGAAGGTTCTCAGTTCCAAGGTCGCTCTCAGCAACGATTCCCAGGGCCTGAGATAAAAAGGACACATACCGCCTGTCTCCTTGAGTTATGGAGATGAGATCCAGCGGGATGACGCGACCTTTGATGATTCCCAACGCAGCGAGGGCTGCTCGATTAGTCCCATAAAGGTTGCAGGACATAGCATTCCCTGAGCCGCAGGGAATATGACTCACTGCCATCTGGGACAAGGCGCGCGCAGCATCAGGTCGTTTTGCCAATCCATTGAAGATCTCATGAGGTGTGCCGTCTCCTGAACATGCCACAATGGTGTCGTATTTTTCCAGGTCAATCTTCTCTGCAAATTCCGTGGCATGTCCAGGCTTTTCCAACGTCACAACTTCGAGCGTCATCCTGGCAGCTTGAAAAAGGGGCAGAACATCGGTTTTCCATTTGCGCAGAGCAGTGCCTGGCCCAGATTGGGGGTTGATGAGCACAAACGCTCTTCTTTGGAGCTGCGAGCCGTGATACGCTTGCGCGAGCACATCGGAGACAAATTGCTGCAGATCCGAGCTGTTAGGTGCAGCTTCGGTCGCAAGATCAAGTTTCCATGTCTCCCGTTTGACAGTTGTCTTGGACGGCTGAGCGGCGTATTCGATAACAAGCTCTCCATTATGAATTTCCAACCATAAAATGTTGTATAGAGGAATAATTCGCTGGCCACGTGAGTCTGCTGGCGATTCAGTCCATGTATGTCAAGTTTTTTTTTTCCTTTGCGCACAACACAGGGCTCACGAACCTGTTGTAATTGACTTGCACGCTGAGCGCAGTCTATCATTTGGATCGGGTTCTGCCAGCGTGGTTAGAATCAAGGTTCCAACGTATCGGAAGTAATAATCGAGGTATATTTGCATGTACCGTAAAGCCTGAGTGACTTTTCATCAGGGAGAAGTGACAGAGTTTTGCGGCCCTCGAGGTTCAGCAGAATGCCATGGGCGGTGACATCAATCTTTCCGTTTTCCATACTGGAATCTTGGTTCATGAGCGAAATGAGGACCCACAGCAAGACCGTTCAAGCTGCGTGAGATACACATCAGTCTCGTCCCTGGACACAATTGAAAGAAAGGCGAGACAAAAAAAAGAAAAAAAAAAGGAATGACAAAAGGTGTATGTGACCAGTGAAACGACGTCGGCACAATTGAAGGGGACAAGAAGAAGGGGGGGGAAAAAACCTAAAACTCACCAATTAGGCCAGCCAACCAGAGAGGCTGTCTTCGACTTTCGATGTCTTGTTGTGACAAGGCCAAACCAATGGGAAAGTCGCGCAGGATATGAGAGAGCAAGACGCAAAGGGCTGATGGCGCCAGAAAGAAAAGTATGAGGAACAAATGGAAAGAACAAAGGAAGGTAGCAGATTCAGTAGACCACCAATATGGCGCAGAGACGCTTTCGGCTTACGAGCCTTCGAAGTTGTTGTACAATGTTGGAGATGGAGCCGGAGCCCGGGGGGAGACAATGGATGGATGGAGAGCTGGATAATTAGCACCCTCGAAGCTCATACAATTCGGACCGCGCGGCACCCCCTCGGCGGGCGCGTTGCCTGAACCCTTGTTTCGGATTCTGGCTAGGCAAATTACGGCGCTTAATTGAGTCATTTTCGGCTTGGCGGAAGCGTCAGAGGGACATTTGGGCAGGAAAGTGCATGATGTAGTCTTGGTGGTAATTGCAATTGATCCAATCCTAAATTGGCACGGGCTCACGCAATGTCGCACCAGGCACCAGGCGCCAGACGCCAGACGCCAGACAGACACCCGACATCATTACACGGCGCATTTGGCCGCCTTCGCCAACCACATGCACGCACCCATGAAGATGACCAAGTCACCACCAGCTAGCCCAACCAGGTCGCTAGTCCAGCGAATTCATTCAAGCCCGCTGCGCAGCTATCAGGCTCTCTGCGCGCCCCGGGGGCACCGTCCAAGACAAATGCCCACTTCTGCATCAGCATCATCATCAGCATCGGCAGCAGCAGCATCAGCTGCAGTATCAGCATCAGCATCGGCAGCAGGCAAAGCAGGCGCAACTGATTCGACGTCTTAGATTCCACTTTCGATGCGCCAATCTCCAATCTCCACAAGTGGGCGACCACACATCAACATACAAACAAGACGTGAAAGCGCGGCCGTGAATAAACATCAACACTGCCACTTGTCGTGCGTAGGTAGATAAGCATGATATATCTAATGCGGGAGAAAGCCCACCACTGTCCAGTCTAGTCTAAAGGACAGCACGTAGCCAGACCCTTCCACGTCTCTACCAAAAACGCCTGCCTATTCCCGTGTCAAGATGTCACGCACGCACGCCGCCGTACCCATTCATTTAAAACATTCACAACCTGCCCCCTTCCTAGTCTTGTGTTGCTCTGCCTGCTGAGATAGCCCAGTCTATCGGGCACCTTTGCGCCACAGAGCGAACGTTGATGCTTTTTTTTTCACTCTTTTTTTTTCTCTTTTCTTTTTTTCTAACCCCCCCATGCACCTCCTCTCCTTTCGGCTGGCATCTTCCAACAGACTTTTTTGAGTAGTGTGTGCGGTCGAGCTCCGCTTGCTTTCAAAGCATCAAGCCGCCACGCATCCGTCAACATCTGCGTCTTCTCGCATGCCCATATCAAAACATTGTGTGATGGCTTAGCAATATCTTCTTCTCAGGATAGCTCGAGTTCCGCAGCTAAGACCTCCGACACTTTCTGTGGCAGGTCCGATGCTGTCTTTATGCTTGATCTTAGGGCAGCTTCTTGTTCTTTGGTTTTTGCGTTTGTAGGATCAATGCTAAGTGCTGTTTTGAGGCACCGAAGGGCTGCCACCAGCTTGTCTGCTCACTGTTAGCTGAAAGTTGTCCTCAACGCACTTACGAACATTACTTTGTCTCTTGAGGAAATGATCTTGTCGACTTACTTCGGCGGACAAATACTTCAAAACCGGCATGCTGTACATTGAGACTCTTGGGGCAGGCCTGTAACAATGGGTTCAGAAGCTTCATGGCCTCCCCTAACGGGTCAGTTGTCGCAGCAAGTTTGAGACCCAAAGGGTCCTCATCCTTCTTCTTGGCATCAGCAGTCTGACTACTGCCCTTGTTTGGATCCTGCTTGGCTTGCTGTTCTGCCGCCTCCCTCTCTATTCGCTGGAGTTCCTTCTTCGCCCTTTTTGCGTTTTTCTTGGCTGCTAAAGCGTCATCGCTGTTGTCAACGATGGCACCATTGCTTCCGTTCAACGACCTCTTGTCCGACATCTCCACATACAGCTTGATGGCATCGAGCGCGGCGCGGGAGTAGAATGGATGGTCACGGATGTGGTCCTCCCACTTAATCATTTCGACGTAAGCGCGAATTTGACCCTTCCGCAGTGAAAATGTGTGGAAATCGAACTGGTCTTCCTGCCAAACATCGAAGATATTGGTCACGGCGTGGAATCGCTTCAAAGCAAGGCCAACGTTTCCCTGTCTGGCGTAAGCCTCGCCATCCTCGGTAAGATACCAGATGCATTGCATGTCCAAGAGATCTGCGAGCGGTCCGCCAACTGTGTCTGCCCGTGTGAACAAGCCAACTGTTCTCAAGGCTTTATCGTTTTCATTGTTGCGAAGCTGATATTTCGCGGCCTTGCTGTTAATATAACGATCTTTGAGGTCTAGCTTTCGTGCAGTATCCATCATAGCGGATGCCGCTTCAATCTCACCCTTGTGCTTCAGAATTCGCGCCTTTGTCATGTGGAAATCAACACTCTTGGGATCCTTCTCAATTGCTTTATCGATGTACTCCATGGCTTTGGCCAGGTCACGGCTCAGATAATAGTTGTAATGCTGTGCCAAGAAATACAACGCGGCAGCTTCTCCTTTATCTTTACTCTCACTTTCGGTAGACTGAGACTCCAAGTACTTCTGCGCGAGGGACGCGAGCTCGTCCTTCTTCGAGGCATCAGAATATAGGTGCTTGAGGTTTGCAAACGCGGACGGAATCCCTTTGTTGAGCATGTTGGTGAGATACGCCTCTGCAGCATCCTTGAATGCATCACCTGACTACCTTGTAAGCACCTGTTTCAAGGCTCATGCAATGTGATGATGCTTTGGAAACTTACCGGACAAAAAGTCCAAGGGGATTCGCCTGGCAGCATCGCAACGAGGAAATTTTTCTGCATACTCGTCATACATTGCCTTCCGTGCTTGGATATCTCCTTCGGGTATTTCCAATGCAATTGCTAATTTTTCGTAGTATTCGGCGTGATCGGCATTGCGGTCGAGCAGCACCCTGTAAGCTTTCGCTGCTTCTTCGTGTCTTCCCAACTTGAGAAGGTACCGTGCTCTGCTTTCCAAAACTGCCAAACGATCCAGATTGTGTTTGCATGCGGTGTTGAGGTGCTCGAGTGCACGCTCGTAATCTCCTTGTGCAGCTATCAACTGGTTCTTGTACATGACCGCCTCCGAGTGTTCGGTATCATAGCGCGATGGTGTCGTCTTCAGTGTGCCTTCAAACGTCGTCAAGACGCTCTCAGCCTCGGCAGGGTGCCCGGACAGGTGATGTGCAATGGCGAGAGCGTTCCAGTTTTGACGAATTTGCGATCGGCCCAGGAGCATGGCATTGCGACTTTGCGTGTAACCGTCGTGGTCACGCATCTGGATTTGCAGGGTAGCAAGATCGCGTTGGATCTGGGCGGAATCGGGTTCGAGTTTCAGAGCAAACTTGTAAGCTTTGATGGCCTCCTCAAAGTTCTTGCAAGACCGGTATAGCAATCCGTATACATGCCAGCAAATATGAGACTTCATGTCTGCTCTCAGTGCTTCCTTGGCTAAAGCGAATGCTTCCTCGGTCTTGCCCTGGCTGTTGACAATCAATGCCTTCATGGCCATGGTATCTCCATGTTTCGGGTGCTTCTTGAGAATGAGGTCCGCCGTCTTCAGCCCTCGCTTGTACTGTTTTTCCTCATAGCTGCGAACGACTTGCCGAAACTGCGCCGCTTCTTTCGGCGCAAGTGGTTGTGGCATCGTGAAATCGGTAATATGGCTGGCTTCGGGTCCAGATGTTTGGCCTAGTGTGGGCAGAGAGAAAAGGGGGGGGGGGGGGGGATTGAGCGTGTCAGTCGGAGGCTCGTTGGACTTCTAGCGCTGGCATCGTAGACTTGAGGGCGAGGAACTCATGATGCACTAAGGCAATGAAGCAATGAAACGATGAGGCGATGGATGCCATGATGCCTGTCGACTTCCTGGCGGCTCAGTACTGGGATGACACTCACAGGGAAACCGTGGACTGCACTATCGCACAAGACTAGAGTATGCAGCGCCAGTCCGGGCAATGCGATGACACTGGCCTTTCCGATATGATGGCTCAGGTGTGGTGTGCTTGGTTTGCATACAGGACCGAAATCGTCTGGTTGCTCAAAACCTCCGTGTCCTGATGAGCAGCTCTTCTTGGTGGGTGGTAGTGAGACAGGGAAGCAGCTTCGAGCCAAGCTTTACTGCGGATCCCCGGATCTTGGTTATTCCAGGATAATTATTCCCAAGCAAAAGCTGCACATGGTGGGTGGGATATTGAGGACCTTGTCCGACGCGTACCTTGGTGGGGGTTTTGCTTTTATGGAGCGGCCTTTGTTGGCCCATCCGTGGTCCGACGTCAGCCTACTTCTTTACGTACTATGTATGTGACAATGTTCAATTAGGTATTGATAGCGCGCCAAGTAGAGCTGGCGATGCAGATTTGAAAACTCCCGCCTCGGTCATCATCAGAGCATAAGAAAAAGTTATTTTAAAAAAAAAAGCCAGCGAAGACGTGGCTGGTGGCACACTACCCCAAGCCCTTTGAACCCACATATCCAAGCCCAGCGCTAGGTAACTGACAAGTACGGGGCATCTCGGAAGCTTTTTGATTACCCAGAATTGAAAGGTGCAGACAAGGCGTGTGCTAATAATTCGAAAGCGGCAAGTTGGGTCTCTAGTACTTACATTGCAGGTTCATTGGTACTTTGTTCTTATTGCGTCTCCTTCTACCGGTCCGCATTTGCACACAATAGTGGTAATATTTCGTGTGGACAACATTGAAAGTGGAGTCACACAGCTCGAGCCTACTAGGTACCTCAGAAAGAGCCACGCCGCGAGCGACGCCTCTGATTGTACAGGGTAGTTGGGCTGCCGTATTCGGTCAATGTATCGCAGACGTCATATCCTCACCTCGTATGCGCGAGTTCATCACATCCAAGCGGTCCGGCGTACATATGCACACACAAACCACCTCGTTCCGTCTTTTTTATATAGTGGCGCGCCGCTTCATATAGCCGCCAAAACTATTGATATAAGACGGCGATATTGCGGTCGGAGGCATGTCTGGACTTCCCGGCCAAGCTTCGTTGTCGCCGCAATTCTGTTTTTCCTCAGGGGCCCTTCGAGGTGCGCACCACACACATTGGTCCATCATGAATAATCTCCCAGAACACTATTGACCGCCTGACGACAGACTTCCTCCGGCTTTCCAGATCAGCGATTGACGATACCATCGCACAGAGTCTGAATGGGCTCATCACGCCAGCAAGGACTGGCTTTGACCCCAACTCGACGGCATTTCGAACAGTACCCGCGAATCCACGACAACTCAGCTCACAAGACTGCCAATCATTCCAAGACCAAGTACTTTTTCCTGCTTGGAAGGCAAGAAGTGATGTTCTAGATTACTGCGCGCTCGTTGCGGCAAGCCCCGATCCTGACGATCCCGAAGCACCTTCACGAGACGTCGAGGTACGGAAGAGTCGCGAGAGAATAATCGACGAGCGCCTTGACCCTTATTCTGCGAGATTTTTCCCGCGAGAGGCCAGAACACAAGTGCTGGAAACATTGGTTCAGCAGGAGCGCTCAATTGAGAATATTGTTCGTCACCGCACCTGGAGCGTTTTACAGGAACGTTGCCCGATTCCACATTCAACTTGGCAAGATGCCGTGGCAAGCCGAGGACCACAAACATTAGATAGAGAAAGAAGGGTGAGACGCGAAAGCGCGAGGGAATTGTAATATGTAGATATACATACATTGATGACTTGGGTTTGTTAGCATTACAAGCTAGAAGAGCTCATAGAAATCTTTCAACCCGCTCCGTCCGTCAGTGCATCTGCACTCTGATGTTAGATAGAGAGAGACATTACCTTGACAAGTTGATCCTTTTGTACTTCAGCATTCGTGGCAAGAAAGCAAATGTGACGAGTCTTTCCGCGCAAACACAGCGATGGTTTAGTGAAGGACTCGAGCTTAACGTCAAGTTGGGCGTCTTATGTCCTGCCTTTGTGCGTGCACCCCTGTGCTCTCCTGTGCACAGGGGAGCACAGGGGAGCTACGGCCGCCTCCGTGAATGGGGAAGTGGACGGCCAGACGCCACTTGCTGGCAAATATCTATCCCCCTCCTTACTAGTGCTCTTAGTGCAAGCATTTCAGTGCTGCTTAGAGCGAGGACCAGATAGCATAACCCCATGGCTCGTGCTTACCAAAGTACATTGTGTGTTGGGCAGGTACCGACCTAGGTACCTGCCTGGTCATGCACAGCCACAAGGCTCAAGGTTGCTTGTACCCTCCGGTCCCTGCGCTCGCTCCCTTTGCCCGTCACCAGTCACGAAATCTCTAGGATTAGCAACAAAAGAAACAATCCAATCTACGACGTAATCCAGGCCAGGAGATAAAGAGTGTCGCGCAACCCCGCCCCCCCTTTTCTTTCTTCCCTGCTCGGCTCAGCTCACGAGTTGCTGCTATTGATATCTATCCCGCTCTCCCTCCCTCTTTGCTCCCTGGCTGCTACAGACTCGGCTTCTATATCTTCCCTTAGCAAGCGACGTCATCGACGGTTGCAGCCAGTTGCGACAGGAATTCTGCTCGTTGCACCTGCACCTGCACCTGCACCACCAGCACCTGTGCTTGCTCCCACTTCTGTCCTTGGCACCTCTGCAATCACAACTGCATATCAGCAGTCGAAAATCCTCCAGTCTAGTGCATATCGGCAAAGGCGATTTCTGGTATTTTTTGTCAAGACAAATCCACACGGTCAACACCAACCTCCTATTAGTCTACAGCAACTACAGCCGAGCATCACATCATGTCATCGTCATCAGGAAGCGCTGCTGCTGCTCAAGCCAGTAGCGGGACCTGGTCAGCTTTTCTCAAGGTACCGGCATACTCATGTACCGAGTGGTCATTAATTTCTCCCGATATTCAGAAGTCGCTGACATCGTGCTATCTATCTAGTCCATTGCCTCATTTAACGGCGATCTGTCTTCCCTTACTGCTCCACCATTCATCCTGTCGTCGCAGTCTCTGACCGAATTCTCCGCATATTGGGCAACACATCCTCCCCTTTTCATCGCGCCTGCGGCCGAGTCTGATCCTGCGAAAAGAGCTCTGTTGGTGCTAAAATGGTTCCTCTCAACCCTGAAACACCAATACGCCAGTCGAAGCGAACAATTTGGAAATGAGAAAAAGCCATTGAACCCCTTTCTTGGCGAGCTATTCGTGGGCTCATGGGTGGACGAAGCCGGAGAGACGACTCTCGTCTCTGAACAAGTCAGCCATCATCCGCCCGCAACTGCCTACTGCATTCAGAACAAGAGAACGGGCGTCAAACTTGAGGGATATAATGCGCAGAAAGCGACATTCAAAAGCACTATCAATGTCAAGCAGATTGGTCATGCTGTGCTGACGGTTCCCGTCGGAACTGCCGACAAAGTGCAGCAAGAACGCTATCTCATCACACTTCCCTCCCTACACATCGAGGGCCTCATTTTTGGCGCTCCCTTTGTCGAGCTTGACGGCTCTACTTACATCTGCAGCTCAAGCGGCTACACTGCAAAGATAGACTACAGCGGCAAGGGTTGGCTGTCAGGCAAGAAAAACACGATTTGTGCCACCCTCTATCCTACTGGAAAAGAGAAGGATGTGCTATTCAATATAGCGGGCCAATGGACAAAGGAATTCGAGATATACGAAGGCTCACCTAAGAAGAACTCACCCTCTAACTTGATTGCAACATACGATGCCGTGGGAACAGCTCAATCGGAGCTCAAGATTGCACCTCTGGACCAGCAATATCCCCTGGAGTCTCGACGCGCGTGGGCCAAGGTTGCTGAGGCCATTCAAGCCGGTGACATGGAGACCGTTTCGGCAGAAAAGGGCAAAATCGAGCAGGCGCAGCGCAGTTTGCGTAACAAGGAGAAGTCGGAAAACCGCTCTTGGGAGAGGCGATATTTCTCAGCCGTGATAGGAGAGGATGAGACCCTCAAATCTCTAGGACAAGCCGCAGGAGTTGCCACCAGTGGTGATCAGGACAAAACTGGTGGTTTGTGGAGATTCGACGCGGCCAAGGCGGCCAAGGTATCGACCCAGACTCTGACGAGCGAGCAACTGCGAGAAATCGAGAAAGAAGTCCTCGGTCATTAGTTGTTGTTTTTTGTCCCACTCTCCACTAGTCTATACAGCTTATCAAGCATTTGTAATTCAGTAATAGTCATGAAACTAAAATAATCTGCTTTGGGTTGGTTTCGTGCATTTCACCCGACGTGACGCTTCTTCCATTCATTAGTAACAAGTATAGACTGAATAGGTACGAGTCTTCCATTCATTAGTAACAAGTATAGGCTGGACAGGTACGAGTCATCCCGTCCAGAATATTGGGCAGGAGCTAACAAGTTCAAAGTCGACCTGGACGTACAAATTCTCAGTCATAGGCTTGGCTTGACAGTCCCGGAGCATAACTTGATTAAAAAGAAGAAAGAAAAAAAAAGGTCTTGGTTGTTACTAATTTTAATCCTTTTACTATCAGTTTTGAATTCACATCGTGTCCACGTAACACCGAAGGTACTTAATTGAAGCCTCCAATCATCCGAGCCGCCACCGCCTACACCGAAAAGTTTTTTTTTATTTCTTTTTATTTTTTCATTTTTGCGTTTTTTCTTCTTCTTCCTTTCAAAAAAAAAAGGGCTATTTTCAGGTCCTTCTTTCCCAAATAAGATATGCAACGTTATACAGAATCAAGTTTTTACAACTGTCCAACGCAGTTGAAGTCCTTGAGAGCTTCGGTTACACGGGCAGACATGGTCTTTTCACCCTCACGGACCCAGACACGGGGCTGTATTTCAAATGCTTAGTACAATCCAATTTTCACAGCCATCTTCTTCTTCTTCCAACAGGAGAACAAAACGGGGATCGCAGCAAAGATAACGGACAAGATACAAGTTTTACTTACATCGAAGAACTTCTTGTTGGGCTTGTCGTCACCATCGGGGTTCCCGACGGGGGTCATCAGATAACCCTTCTTGTTCAACATGTAGTCGCGGATACCAGCCATGTAGGCGAATTGCATGTCGGTATCGACATTGACCTTGACGACACCGTGGCCAATGGCATCGAGGTACTCCTGCTTGCTGGAGCCGGAGCCGCCGTGGAAGACGAAGAAGACGGGCTTGTTCTCCTTGGCGCCAAGAGCAGCTTTGACGTGAGCCTGGTGCTTTCCGAGAAGCTCGGGGTGCAGCTTGACATTGCCTGGCTTGTAGACACCGTGGACATTGCCAAAGCCAGCGGCAATAGAGAAGTACGGGGAGATGGGGGACAAGGTGTTGTAAATGTTGAGAATATCCTCGGGCTGAGTGTAGAGAGAAGCGTTGTCGACTTCCTCATTGTTGACGCCATCCTCCTCACCTCCAGTGATACCAATCTCCATTTCAAGCCACTGCTTCATGGGCGCAGCACGCTTGAGATATTTGGCAGTAGTCTCGACGTTCCATTCAACAGGCTCCTCGGAAAGATCGATCATGTGAGAGCTGAAGAGGGGCTCGCCGTGGGCCTTGAAGTAAGCCTCGTCGGCATCGAGCATGCCATCGAGCCATGGCAGGAGCTTCTTAGCACAGTGATCAGTGTGCAGAACAACGGGGATTCCGTAAGAGGAAGCAATGGATCGAATGTAGGAAGCACCGGCAACGGCACCAGCGATGGAAGCTGCTTGGTCGGTGTTGCTCACGCCCTAGTTCGGAGGAAGATCAGCTTCAGAGCTCAGTACAGCACCATCACGGCCATCGGATGCGTCTATTTTTACCTTTCCGGCGAAGTAAGCAGCGCCACCTTGTGACATCTGCAAGATGATGGGAGACTTGGCATCGCGAGCGGCCTCGAGAGAAGCGACGACAGTGGATGAAGAAGTGACGTTCTGTAATTTTTATGAAAGAAAAGAGGTTGCCCATGTCAATATTCATCGCATACATGTATTATTTATCGTTGAGTGGGTAGCGAGCCGAACGTACGATGGCAGGGATGGCAAACTGCTTCTCACGAGCGTACTGGAAGAGTCTTAGGACATCATCACCGACGATGACACCAGACTTTCGGCTCAGGACATCAGTAACACCCATTTTGACAAAATTTACAGCGGAGGTACGACGAGTTTTCTTTTTTTGGGTGCTAAGCGGGGAGTGCCAGTTAGCAGATGTGTCGGTCCGGACGGAAATATCGACCAAGGAGCAGAATACAAACAATATTCAGATTTGCGATTGTCGGTTGAGATGAAGTGTTGGAGTGGAATGGGGCTCACAAATGTTTGAAAATCTAAGTCTGACGCACGTGTGGCACAATTATTTTGGAGGGGTAATTAGCAAGCGCGGGGTTTTTAAGCAATCAACGAGCAGAACAGAGCAGGGAGAAGAGAGAGAGAGGGAGAGAGAGAGAGAGAGAGAGAGAGAGAGAGAGAGACTGGAGCATCACAAGCAGCGAGGTGGGCCATCAACAATGCATGGATTTGCACTAGGTAGACACATCGGTGACCGCCAAAGGCCCGAATCTCCTTCGTTGCCATTGGCGCATAAGTCAACGTGTATGCTGCGCCTTGAGCTCTGGATTTGACGGGCCAGACCAGACCAGACTGCCGTGACTCGCAGCAACATCTGACGACCACTGAATGAGCCATTATTTGTTGGTCGGCTGATGGGCCGCCTGGTTGAGCTGGTTGGGTTCTGGTCGAAAGCCAAGCTCGGGCCGGATCCTGACGTCTCTCTCTAACAAAACGGCTCTGGATACGTCCGTCGATGGTGGGGCATGTAGAAGAGGGGCTCAACACTTACCTTCAGGGTCCCTTCAGCAAGCATGAAGCCGATGACAAGTGGACAATGGGCAAACGAGGTGTTGATGCGCAAGCCGAGAGAGCAAGAGAACCGCATGCAGATAAGATGGCAAAGACGGTAACTGGAAGAGAAGACGGCGCAGTTACTGCTGGGTCTGCAGGGCAGCACTCAGTCTCTGTCCTTCCCTCCTGTCTACCTACTACCTAGTACATGTCTCCGTTAAGTAGGTACCTAAGTAGGTACTTGACGTAGCCGACGTTACGGTGTGCAACGGAAATATGCGGGCCGATTCGCTTGGAGGAAGGAGACTGTCTGACTATCGCATGCTGCATGCTGCGACGTGCTATATGTATGACATATTATGTACATAGGTAGGCATGATTCCGCGGCTGTGAATCAAAGTGTTTTCCTCGCCGTTCAGCAGGCATATCCAACTTGATTGTGAATCTGTCTATCGGGTCTACCAGGTATATCTATCGGTGTGTTGGTTCTCGAGCAGCTTCTGTCCCGTAGACAGAAGATGCTCAGGGACCTGCCTACAACTACCTAGTTGTAGGTAGGTACTCGCTACCCCAAGTCAATAGTATCATAGGTTGGGATACGCCTCGCACCGAGATGGCTTAGTCATCACGACGTTAGATTGCGCGATTGGTAAGGAAACATGCTTGTGCGCTTCAGGCTGTCTAGTGCGAAAGAGCTTTGTTTCCAGATGCTGACCAGTTCTCGGAATGGAGTCACCGCAGACTCACAATTCATTGTTCAACCTCGATGTCTTGTTCGATAACCCTCTATTCGCTGGCGGTATCGGCCTTGCTTCGTTAGGCGCGGCCGCTGCGTTTGCCCGCAAAGGCGCCATTGCCGCCATCGGCGCGGTTCGGCATCGATTGCTCGTCCACGTTGAAATTAGCAAACAGGATCCTGCCTATCCGTGGATCTTAGCATGGCTCTCCCAGCCTCGCCAGCATCCTGGTATCATCGCATCACGCATCACTCGGATCCATAACTTGTCCGTCACGACTACGACGACGAATAATAGAGGCCATGGCGGGAATGGACCTGTCAATGCCAGTTTCTTCCTCCAGCCAGGTTATGGGCGACATGTCGTCAAATTCGGCAGTGCTTATATTTCCGTCAACCGAGAGAAACACAGTACCGCCAACATGAATACGGGCGAGCCGCACGAAATCGTCCAGCTGACAACTCTCTGGGCGCATCGGCATGCGTTTGAGGGCATCTTCGCCGAAGCTCACAAGCTGGCGGCCAAAGCCAACGAGGGCAAGACTGTTGTGTACTCTGCCAGAGGGATGGATTGGACGCCCCTGGGTGATGCCAGGAAGAAACGACCACTCGGCTCTGTGATATTGGACCAGGGCGTCAAAGAACGCATCGTCGCAGATGTCACCGACTTCCTTTCTCGTCAGCAGTGGTATGTCGACAGAGGAATCCCGTATAGGCGTGGGTATCTTCTATTCGGTCCTCCTGGCAGTGGCAAGAGCTCCTTCATACAAGCACTCGCGGGAGAACTCGACTTTGGCGTGGCCATGATCAATCTCAGCGAGATGGGCATGACGGATGATAAACTAGCCTATCTCCTGACAAAGCTACCGAAACGATGTCTTCTCCTTCTGGAAGACGCAGATGCCGCATTCGTCAACCGCCAACGACGTGAGGCTGATGGATACAGTGGCGCCACTGTCACCTTCTCCGGGCTGTTGAATGCGTTGGATGGTGTGGCAGCGGGTGAGGAGCGTATAGCTTTTCTCACTACAAATCATATCGATCGACTAGATGCTGCCTTGATTCGACCTGGCCGTGTCGACATGATGCTCCGAATAGGAGAAGCAACCAGGTATCAAGCTGGAGAGATGTGGGATCGCTTCTACGGCGACGAGGATGTCGGCGGCGTGGGCAAAGAGCACTTCCTAAATCGGCTGGACGAGCTGGGACTTTTTGGAACATATCCAAATGGAACCCCTTCCAACAGACATACCAGCACAGCCGCTATCCAAGGATTATTTTTATTCAACAAGGTCAGTATGCAAGGAGCAATTGACATGGCTGAGGGATTGGTTCCTCAAACGTTTGAGGCATCAGATGAAGTCAACGTAGGCGGAAGTCCTGCAGACTCGCGGCCTTGAGCAGCAATTGTTATCATCTAATTTCCAAGTATCAGTGGGGAAAATGAAATCATGTCAGCTCCGCGCCGTGGCCTTGTGTAATTGATGATGCGGTGTGGTTCAAGCATTCTCCATGTAGCAATTAGTGTGACAGCATAAAGAGGGCGTTGGATTTGGCGTTTGCTTGTGTATTTCCGTCATATAAAAGAAGGGGCATTTACAGCTGGCATCGCCAGCACTAGGTGGCGGGGGAAACATCCGGTTCGCTGTACATGACGCGAAATATGGAGGCAAGTTCGACATGATCCACATGCAGTCTGGAATGGAATTTCCAGATTCAGGTACCGAGGAGGCATTGGCGGTTAACCCACTGCGGCTTTGCTTATGGCAGGCGTGGCAAAGTTCTTGGCCTTTTTTGTTACCATGTCTTGCGAGGGGGCCAAGGCCCGGTCAAGGCTTTGAATAGAATCTCCTTGATGAGGACATTGATTTAGGAACTGGCGCAATCGAATTCGCAATACAATCCGCTCATATTTCTTCGAGACTTGGAGTTCTTTTTGGGTGTTTTTTTTCCTTTCCCAAACGCTGAGCTTTGCGTAGTAGTGATTCTCAGAACAGCTTAGCTTGAAAGACGGGGGGGGGGGGGGGGGGGGGGGGGGG